>ML789226.1:159205-182999 GCA_009831015.1 Picea engelmannii | reverse complement strand
TTCGTAAAAAATTTATTCTTCCTAAGAAAGATTGAATCTCTTTTACATTTTTGGGAATATTTATAGTATCTATTGCTTCAATCCTCTTAGGATCAATCCTGATTCCATCCCTAGATACGATATGGCCCAAAAGCTTACCTTCCTGCATGGAGAAATGTGATTTCTTTGGGTTTAAAGATAGACCAAACCTGCGGCATTTTTCGAAAGTCTGTTTAAGATGGATCAAGTGTTCATTGGTTTTAGAGAAAACCATCAAATCGTCGAGGTAAATGACTACGAACTTGTCCCTTTCTCCTATGAAAGCGATGTCCATAGCGCATTGGAATGTGGCCCCTGCATTCATCAAACCAAAAGGCATTTTTTCATACATGAAGGTACCCCATGGTGTAGTGAGAGCAATTTTTTCCCTGTCTTGTTCATTCATGGAGATTTGATTATAACTAGAGAATCCATCTATCATAGACATTCAGTTTGCTCCAACTACTTTTTCTAGCACATGGTCCATTTTGGGCAGTGGATAGTTGTCCTTGAGAGATGACTTATTAAGATTCCTGAAATCCACACACAATCTCATTTCCCCGCTCTTTTTCCTGACCAGGACCAGGTTTTCTACCCAGTCCGAATATCTCAGAGGTACGATTATTTTCGCATCTAGAAGTTTCTTAACTTCTTTTTCGATCACAGGTAACAAAATGGGGTTGATCTGTCTAAGATTTTGCCTAAAAGGTTTGACCCCATGCTTCAAAGGTATCTTGTGATCAATTACGAAAGTATCATATGTTCTTAACTCATCATAAGACCAGGCGAAAACATCCTTATACTGTCTAAGTAGGTCTTTATACTTACTTTTCATTTCAGGAGGAAGGCACTTGGATATCTTTACTATCCTGGATTCTTTTTCAGTTCCTAAATCACAGTCCTCCACTTCTTCTGGTTGGGGTTGTAAAGTGGATTTTACAGGTACATCATTCTGATCAAAAAGTCTTTCTAAAGGGATCAATCCTTTCAGAATTTGGTTGTTTTTAAGGACCAACATACGATGATCCGCAATTTTTTATCGGAAGGCTTCAGGATCTTCCCCTTCTTGCATGATCCATATTGGGTCATTTTGATTTTCTTGGTCTTCATGAGTTTTGGAGAATTCGCCCACTCCTGCAAGAAATTTCTTAATTTGTTCGTCATCCTCAAAGACCTGCCAGTGTTGGATATTGTCTGGTATAGAGGGTTTGTATCTGATTTCAATGTGATACTTAAATTTGAAAGTCGTGGGAGGAGAGAAGGTTGAAGCTACTTTTGCCAATGCATTAGCATGTAAATTCTTCGCGCGAGGGATAAAGTGGACATTTACAGATGAGAAATTTTTTTCCATGAGATCCCAAGCACAATTTCTGTATGTTCTTAATCTAGGATGCTTGGCTAGGTATTGTCGGTTTATTTGTTTGACTATTAACTCTGCATCACCATATACCTCTAAGTTATTTATATTTAGCTTCTTGGCAACCTCTAATCCTAATACCAATGCTTCATATTCGCATATGTTGTTAGTGTAATCAATATCCCACTGCAGTCGGTAGGAAAATGGAACAACGAACTTACCTCCGGGAGCCACTAAAAGCACTCCTGCACCCGCCCCTTCAGAAGATGAAGCACTGTCAAAATACATTTTCCTGACACTGGTGTTACACAGATCCTCTGTCATGTAACTTGACTCCTCTGTCTCTATATCATTTTCCTCCAGACAACCATCTAAACCATCATCAAAAGATAAGATACAATTTCCTAGATCTTGGTCCGCAATGTAAATAGGGAAATTGTTTGGGTTTTGAGGGTCACTCACTATATATGCTAATCTCGTTTCTCTGTACAACCGAGTGAACTGACCAAAGAACACAGGAATTGTGGCAAACTTCATGTCCAAATGAAGAGAACCCCCCAACTTGGCTCCCCATGACCTAGATAACAACAAGTCATACTTAGGGGGAATATCTGCGATAACCACATCCATCAGGATACTCTTAACCGGGACCTACGCCAGGGTAACTAACGGATCTTTTATAATCCCCATACACTTAACCCTTCTTGAGTCAAAAGAATACAAATATCCATAAGGTCTGGTGATCTGGAGACCCAAATTGTCCATTATAATCTTAGGCATAACGTTATGGGAGGCTCTGGAGTCTAACATGGAATTATGTAGCAATTGATCATACACATTCAGAGTGATATAAAAGGGAGCAATGGTGTCTTTGGCCCCTTCAAAATGGGGACCAAAGGTGATGTTAGGTTTGTCATCTTCCAGGTTTAAAACATCAGAATGGCTTTCTAGCTCAGAGACACCCATCGCTTTGGTAATTTTCTTCCGATAAACGAGGTTTTTTGCTAATTCTACCAAAGGGATTGGTATCTTAATTTTATTTATCTCATTTTCAAAACTGAAAGCTCTGCTCACCTTGTCTATTTCTTTGGTTGAGACTTATGAATCCTTCCTTTCTGACTTATATGTCTGGACTGCTTTATCACTCATGGTCCTAGTTGAAGACGTAACTTTATTTACTGGTTCGGTTCCTTGTGCTTGGGTTTCAATTTTTTTCACTTCAGACTCTTGTGTGCTTACTGCTTTAGTTTTGTTGTTGGTTAATAAAATTTCTTCCAGAGTAGGCTCATAAGTTTGTCCTCTTTGGAGGATTTTCTTGGGTTGAGCAGTTGAGATGGGCTTACTCTTAGATCTTAAGTTGTACTTTGGTTGAAACTCAACCATTATCATCTCAGTTTCTGGTTGAGATTCACAGAGATCAGTGTGATCACCTTCTTTGCCCTTATTCGACGGTCATGGCGTGTTTAGAGATTTTTCATAATCTTCTCGAGTCATATATGGTTGAGTGCAGTCATCACCGAAGTTCGTGACATCATTATCCGAATCTCCGAAGTCTTGAAAATCATTCGCTCCTATAAAATTTTCATTCTTTAAGGGAGCTTATATTTTTTGATCTTCATTTTTTATTTGTCTTTGTTGGTTCTAGGGGTTGGGGTTCCTCTTGAAATCCTTTTTGGGGAAAGAGTCATCTTTGGCCTGTTCGAGCTCCATTCTGGATATTTTATTTGAAAATTCTTTAATTACTCTGGCCATATCGTCTACCCTATCATCTATGGATCTATTAGACCATGACGGACCTGCTTGTTCTCTAAAGCGTTTGGTCTCTCGATTTCTAGTTTCTAATTTAGCGTTAAGCTTACCCGAAGCCATCATATTAGACTCTATTTCTACCGCATCGTCCTGCATTCGGTTTAGGGTGGCTCCCCTTCTTTCTCGCAAAAGGAGTGCAAAATCCAGTTCGAAAGCTCTGGCGAAAGTTACTTTGGCCGCAGGTTGGGACAGTTTAACTTGGGATGGGATTTTATTATATAGTTTGTTGAATCTATGAATAAATTCCATGACTGTTTCTGAGTTCTTTTTCCTTAAAGACCCAAATTCGGTTAAATAATATAGATGGTCTTTTCTCTCGCCCCATTGTCTAAGGAAAGCATCTTTCAAAGCGTCATAAGACAAGATAGAAGTTGCAGGTAGGATTTGAAACCAAGTTCAGACTTGGCCTTCGAAGGTTTGGACAAGAAGTATCGAATATAAATCCTCATGTTTAATACCTAGAATATCTGCAAATTGATCAAAGAAATTAATATGTTTGGCCACGGTCAAATCCCCTTCCCTGGTGAATTTTGGTAAAAGTTTTATGTAATTTTCGGGAAGGTCATGTAGAGGGATGGGAAATACTAAGGGAGCATACCTGGTGGAAAATTTTGCAAACACTCTAGGAGGGGGAGCAGGCCCTTAGCCTCCAGCTCCTCCTAGAGGGGCTCCTCCTCCACCTCCTCCTATAAACCCTCCACCTCCTCCTCCGACGGCTGCCATCGTTATTTGTGGAAAGTTATAAAGGGGGTTTTGGAAAATTAAAAGTGACTCTTTTCTTTCTTCGCGAAGAGGAAAATCCGAATAGGAAAGATAAGGAACGCGAGGACTCAGTTCCTTGGATTTGCAAGAGGCGAAATCAGGAGAACCGACGGGTGTGGAAACTGAGTGTGTAACAAACTCTTCATAATTTGGTGAAGTTAGGAAATTCAACTAAAGGAAAGATGGTATGTCAAAAGCTGACGAACTTTCAAGAGGGCCCTTTCCTTTGTGTACTAATGGGACTATCGGATGAAACTCACTCCTAACTTTGAAGGGATCGGAAGAACTCTTATTCTTCAGTGGTGGGGTTTTAAGTTTGTAAACTGCAGCAGTTGTCTTAAGAGAGCCTCTCGCCTTTAGAATCTTTTTGGGATCGATAACGGGCGTAATCTGCTTACCATCAAGGTTTTGTCTGGTATTCCTTCAACCAGATGCTAGTTTATTATTTGTGGAGTCGCTAAGTGAAAGATTAGAAAGCCTTAAAAGGTATGTACTCTTTGTTCACTATCAAAGGGTAACACTTTCAACGAAAAACAAATGTCGTTTTCCCAGGGAAAAAGATTTCGTAACTTCGGTCCCCCGACAATGGCGCCAGAAAGATGTTGTTACAGCGTATGTACTTAAGGCTTAGAAGTACAGTGTCTAGGCATCCGAAGGTGGGTAAAAGGTGGAAAAGGGAGAAACATCAACCTTCAGCAAAGGAAACTAAGGAATGTTTCTACATTGGTGTTGTCTAGCTTCCAACTGTTCCTGGATAGTTATATCATGTTCAATGGCTGCCCATGAACGTTCGAGTTCAACCTGGGTAGTAGCTATTTTGAGAATAGTGTCAAAAAGGTTTAAGGTGATGTGTGTTTGATTTGATAATCCGGGTTCGATATTAGGATGTGCTAGTACAGGGACAGTCATGGAGGAATAGTAAAATAAAAAAAACTTCAGGGAGAAATTAAGTGTTGTCTCAATTTGGTCGTATAAAAGAGAATTTATAATTTCGAAAAGAAACGGAGTGAAAATCAAAGGCTCTTTCCCATAACTGAGTTATATCTTAATAAAATGTATGAGGTGGGAGAAAAAAATTTAGTTGTCTATGGTGTAAGGCTCCTATCAAGGGGGAATATCACGTATAAACAGAAGAGGAAAACTGTAAGAAAATAACTGATGTAGAAGAGAATATGAGTAGAGTTCCGAAAATGTAGACTAGTCTTACACCCGCTGATAGCTGGTACAGAGGAAAAACAGTAAACAATTACAGAAAACCAAAACTCATTCGCTATAGTAGTGGTCGTACTAAATTATAACGAAGCATTCATCAGTTAAGAATATGAAATGAAACGAAATATGAGGTACGAGAAAACAAACTCATAACACAGTCTTGACGGAATTGAGAATCTTCAAATTTGCTTTGTATTGACTCTCAAATTTGTAAAAAATCTATTACAATCAACACAAAAAGGTCTAGCCTTGTTTATTTCTTTCTATGGTATATTTATACAATTTTACAAATAAGATAGAATCTCAATAGTCACAAAATTTTGGTTATGACAGGGAGGAGAGAAATCGCCCCATTTCTTCTTCTCTATATTCACTTGGTGCCTGACATTTGTCCTCGCGTGGGCTCGGTACAGGCGACACATCTTTCAACCAATTGAGGTATTAGCCACGATGGTTCTGCTTGACAGTTAGCTTCAAAGAAGTAACATTCTTGGGCTAACTGTTGTAGCCTATCTTCCATCTGTCCATCTATGATGTCGATGGCACATAATTGCACGCTGGGTCTAATCATGCATTTGTCTATTTGGACTATATCCACCATAGTCATCTGGGAAATATCATCTGAATCTCTTTCCTCTTTTTCCTTTAGATCAAGCGAGATTTTTTCCACATTCATCTACATCAACGTCTCGGCATTACCTCCGCTATCAATTCCTAGCAGATCGTCATCTATAGAATTGAAGGCCTCTTCTAAGGAATTGGTTATATTTTTGGCTTGCTACTTTCCTTCGGTGATGTTATGCTCCCATTCTTTTAATAGAATGTTCCCTCTGGTTTTCTCTGAAATGGTGAACTTGGGAGTACTTTCCGAAACCCTGTTGTTCGTGGCTATCACAGCCTCTTGGAAGGTGACTCAAGCTGCTCCGACTTCCCTTTCTCTGGCAGATAAGTTCTCTGAAACTTGGTTGACTAGAAAACAGTTGTCCTGAATCGCTTCTACCTTAGCGAGCAAATTTTGCTGTGCCACAGAGACTCTTCTCCGAATATCGATCACCTGGGATTTGAACATCCTGATGTTTATCATTATGTTCTCAGTGATCTCCACCCTAGCCTGTAGCTTCTCGATCAAATCCCTTTGTTGGCTCGCTTGCGTCTGACCATCCCGGACCACCAGTTGTGATTTCTCGAGCTTAGTTTTGAGCATCTCTATCTCGGTTTTATCAGCCAACCTGGCCTGCTCTATTCCTACGCTCGCCTGGTCTTTAGCAATCTCTGTTGTTGTGGCCAGTCTGGCTTCAAGGGTCCTGATGAAGCAATTTTTTCTTTTAAGTTGGTTTTTTAAGAGCCCGACTCAAAATTGATTCACCGAGGCATATGCTCCTAGTGTCCTTGCTATTTCAGTGGCGAATTGCTCATTCTTCTTGTCCTTTCCATCAATTATGATTTTATATTTCTTGGCAGTTGACTCTCCTTCCTAATAGAAATCCCTTTTTACTACTGCCTTTCTCTTCTTATCGAAGAAAAACTCATTCAGAGGGAGTTCTTCTACCCTTGTGGGCCTCAACACTTCATTGAATATCCATCCTGCATCGATATTTCCCTGCGTCGACTGCCAGGGGGTAACTGATGTGATAGGTTCTCTGATCTGCTTCATTGATTTTCCCAGAGTAGCGACCAGACTCTTCTTCTTCGGCGGGTCTGGAGTCTTTATCTCTGCTTCCGGACTCTTTGTTTTCTCCCCCTCGTCCTGGTGTTTTCCTTGATCAGGAGTCGCATCTTTAGAGCCTTCAGAATCTTTCTGTTTCGCCTCTGACGCACTCGGACCCTCACCTCACAGCACTGTGGGAAGACAGCTACGTCGATGTTCTTGGAACTTCAGAACATCGGCTCTTTCCTCGGGTGCTAAATTTTGTATCCGAGCCAGAATCTCGGCATAGGACCTTGCGCCTCGAAAAATGTCATCCGAGGGTGAATTCTCGTGCTCAAATCTCTTGAGCCCGCAACTGGCCAAATGTTTGATCACGACCCTCTGTGGATTGTGTTTCTTGTATTCAATGGAGACCAAATTTAGGTCTTCCAGGGATGCTGCCTCGGCTTTGGCATGCCCAAAATGTAATAAAGAATAAGAATTCAAATGAACAGGAAAAGGTGGCCATACCTTCTTTGAATATCCCTTAATATCTTTGCTTATACCACTGATTACTGTCTGTCGGGAAACCTCGCGACAAGCCATCTTGTCAGGAATGAACAATGGCAGCGCATGCGGGCGAACAAAAGCCCCAAAAACTCTAAGGTACAAAAATTCTGCTTCCACATACCAGTCTTCTATACTGCTCAGATTTGTTACTATGTTGTTCGAGATCCGGGGTGGCGGGTGACCAAAAATGGTGACATGTAGGGGCACCATCACCCAGTTAAATATTTCATACACAAAATTTTCTGCTTTGTTTTCCCATAATTTTGCATGATATACATGTATGGGTTCATCTTCGGCTGGAGTCCAACTCCAACTCATTAATGGAAATGGTGTCATAGAACAAATTGCGTCCATAATGTATGTAGACATGAAGAATGAAGACGCCTTCCCATTCTCTTTCTGTGCCCGATACTCTATGACCCGACTGGTCAATCTATCAGAAAGCATCTTCGCCTAGTCAAAGGAACTGCCTTCGGCGACTCGAAACATTAGAGGCACCCACGAAAGGAAAAAATGTGAGGTGTCCTCTTTCCCGTATAACCTGCATGTCATCATGGCTACATATTTGTACTGCGGTTCTAAAGAAACAATTGAATATATGTCGTGGGTATCACTCTGAACTTCGCGGTGTTTGAAAACCAATCCTTTATTAAACTGGACATGGTTTTATCATACTGTATGCATTCCTTCTGCTTGAACTTGTCCAAGAATTCAGCACCATATGTGTGGTCGGACGTCGTGGGAAGCTTATACATGGTTTGCAGATGTTCCAGCCTGAAAGTCCCAATGGTGACTTTCTGCTCATTCATGATGGTTTTGGTCGGTATGTCCACATGGTCCAATGCCCATCGGACCATGTCATAATATGGAAGAAACCGTGGCCTAGCTTCTACTCTGTGCATTCCGGATTGGATGACTATTTTGTATTTGGTGGTTATATCATCTTTTTCGTTGTCGTTAGAGTCGCCGGAATAGTCCACCAACTCTGCCTGTAGAACATCCGAAACGAACGACCAATTTGGGACCGAATCGATACTTCGAGGCGAAGTATTAGAGACATTGTCTGAGCCTTGTCCCGAAACCTCAACATTTTCCTTTGATGCTTTTCGCGGAGCCATGGATGGAGATTGTGTTTTGGCTCTTCTGAGATAGAAATGCATATACATACAGAAGTCAGATGCTCAGAGATAATGTGCTCTATGTAATATGAAATGCATTTGTTATAATGAACCACAACCCTTATATATATTTGAAAACTCGGTACCTTTCAGAACAAGCCTGTCAAATCACATTTGGAAATAAATTTTGCCATAAAAATCCGATCTTATATTTATCGATTTACCCTATTTCCTCATTAATGTCATAAATTTTGGCGTTTTAAAAGTCAGTTGGCATATGGAAAGAATAAGGCTACTTCGTGAATCGTGTGAGCATCGAAACACGGGATATGTCTTTATTTAGCTTAATTAATCCGGTTTTACCAAAGTTAATCAATATTTCGATACTCGTTATATCGAGGATTTTATTTTAACACTTTGAATTTTTAACATCCGAGACTGCGAAGATCTATTTTGGTTAATAAAAAGGTAATCGTGATTTGGGGCTCAATTAATTTTATAATTATCATATTCTCCATATCGCGACTCGGAGCTTCGAAGATAAGTTTCTGGGAGATTTACATGCCGAGCTGCGAAACCGCGAGATCACGATAACATGACTTAATTAAAGGGAAGATAATCTTGGATTAAGTGATTAATTAATCACGTTATAACTGCATCTTGATTTCACGAGTCGAGGTTTAGACGGTGTAACTTTCGAAAAGGACAACGCCAAGTGGCGAAAGGCCGAGAGAATCTTTTACCATGGTTAGCTTTTTCCTTTAACCTTGGCATGGGTTATTCAAATAAGGACCTAGTGTTCTCGGCTATCGAGGCTATGACAATAAATTTTTGGGTTTGGCGAACGTCGAGGCGCGAAACCCCGACGACATTTAATCATGGGTTAGGGAAAACTTTACCCTCGTTATTGTCTTGAGTGAAAAATTAAAATGATTTCGCTGTTTCGTGGATCGGGAGGTGTGAACTACATGACTTATAGTATCCGACCTACGAGATCCCGAAGTAGAACAAAAGAGGAAACATTTTTACGAAAGGTAGGACTCGCTTCGAGAGTATAATAATCATCGCTTCTCATCTGATAAAGTTTCAGAGATCTCGATATCTCAGAGGGAAAATATGAAAACCATCTTTAGATTTCAAGAATTAAGAATGAAATTTGTGACGGGCTAGAAAAACAAGGGCGGCTCCAACACCATATATTACTGACGGTTTATTGAAAATTTTACAAAGATTGTTGTACCTATGTTTGGATTATTGATAAAAGATGTTGATTTTGTTTGGAATGAGCAGTGTCAAACTACCTTCGAAACCCTGAAAGATAAGTTGTCTGTGGCACCAGTTCTTAGAGGGCCCAATTGGACTCTCCCATTTTATATATCCACTGATGCCTCTGATGCCGCAATAGGAGGGGTATTAGGGAAAAAAGAGGACCAACAGTCCTATGCCATTTATTTTGTGAGAAAGAACTTGTCCCCTGTCAAGTTGAACTACACAGTCAACGAGAAGGAATTATTGGCAGTTGTTCATGCTATTAACAAGTTTCTTCATTACCGTACAAGTTATGAAGTATTTGTCACCTCATGAAAAACGAAAAATTATTACACAAAGTGTTAATTACTCTTGGGTTGGTCATGATATTTTTTGCACAGGTCCTGATTTGATTATTTGTAGATGTGTCTGAGAGGACGAGGTACCTAATATACTACGAAGTTGTCATGATGGACCATGTGGTGGCCATTTTTCTGAAAAACGTACAACATATAAGGTGCTACATTCGGGTTACTATTGGCCTAGCATTTTCAAAGATGTTGCTAAGTATGTGAGAAGTTGTGATAGTTGCCAAAGGATAGGAAGACCTACGCCAATTGAAGAAATTCCTTTGCATGCCCAAGTTATGATAGAACCCTTTGAAAATTGGGCCCTCGACTTTGTAGGACCAATTTCACCCATGTCCCATAGGAAGAGCTATATTTTGGTTTGTACGGACTATGTCACCAAATGGGTAGAGGAAAAATCCCTATTTAGGGCTACAAAGAAGTCTGTTGTCGAATTCATCTATGAAGACATATTTACCTAGTTCGATGTCCCTCGTAAAATTGCCACCAACCAAGGCACTCAATTCACTTCCAAGTTGATGAAAGAGCTGACAGAAAAATATGGGATTAAACACTGTATATCTTCTCCATGCCACCCGCAAGCCAATGGTGAGGTAGAATCCATAAAAAAAAAATTGGAAACCATCTTGACAAAGACTGCTCATTTACATCACCAGGATTGGGCTGATAAGCTCCCAGAGGCTTTGTGGGCATACCGGACTACTTGGAGAAATACCACTGGGCATACCCCTTATGAGCTAGTGTACGAGAAATAAGTATTTTTACCTATAGAATTCCAAGTAAGGACCTTCCGTATTTCCACAGAATTAGGATTGAACCTAGATGAGGCTCAGAAGCAATGAGCCCTACAATTGAATGAATTGGATGAAATCAGGCAAGATGCCATCCAACGGACGATATTAGTCCAAAACCAGAGAAGCAAGTGGCATGCCAAGTTTATTAAGAAGAATCACTTCCAACCTAGTGCTTGGGCCCTATTGTTTGATTCCCGATTCAAAACCTTCAAAGGCAAACTTACCACCCGTTGGTTGGGCCCTTACGAGGTAGACACTGTATATGACAATGGAGCTGTAAAAATTAAAACAATTGACAATGGACAAGTCTCCTTTGTGGTAAATGGACATCGACTTAAATTTTATCATAAGCCCATTTCCAGAGAATATTTTCTACAGGTCATGTCAACTGACAAGGAATTGGCCTTAGTAGATGGGGCAGTCCACCCTTGTTCTTGAAAAGTTTTCTGAATTTCCTGTTGTATATATGTAAATATTTTTTGAATTTTTTTAATAAGACAATTCTAGAGATTTCTGTAAGTATTTATTTCACCAGGAGTACACAGTTTCAAGGATCTTTCTTCAAAAATTGTTACACTTGAATTTTGTGTCTGCTAAAGCATCAAATGAATATTGACTTACTGTAATTAGTCATATTTTTACAAGAATTCTCATTTTTAGGCATTCTAAAGTAGTTTCTCTTGAAACTCTTCACCATTGTATAAGGAAGTGATACCATAACTATCAAGCCTAGAGGTCTCTCATACAATTTTTCCAAGAAACATGAGTAAGTGAGTCAAGTTTCTTTATCAAAGAGTAACAAGGAAGCATAATTAGCGGTTAGTCATGGAAACATCACAATAACTACAAAGGAAGAAAGTAAGTTGAGCTTAGAGATACCTTTTTGTTCTTTCTCAATGGTATCATCCACTACACACTAAATGGCTTGAGTATATCATATCTTTAGATAGGCCACGTCTTCTTAAGTACCCCTTAAATCGGGACAATCACTAAGTAATATAACAGAAAGTCATCCTCTAACACAAATACCATCCCAATTGAAAAAAAGAGAAAGAAAAAGTTGTTTTCAGGGTTGTTCCCCCATCTTCTTGCATAAATAAATCTTATACTAAAATCTTAAAGGATGGAGGGCCAATCTCTGAGGGTTTAAGAGGCTAACTCGCCAAGATACTGAACAGGTTTGCTAGCAGCGGGTACCGGCTTGTGGTATGACTAGGTAAATCCATTGGAGTACTGAACAAGCTTGTTGGCAGCAGGGCATTATACCTAGCGAGGATGGTAATTTGACAAAAATAAATAATAAATTTAAACTTGTCATGATGTACAACATTAMTTGCAGACAAAGCTGACATGAAGTATGTGTGGTTAAGYTAAGGTTAATGAATCTCATACACTTTCCATTGGGAAATAACTCTTAAGAATATCTTGAAACTCGYTGGCCTATCTCTTCTTATCTATATATAGAATCTCTTATCCTATAGGTGGGGCCATATTCTAACCGTCTCGTCAGACCAATATGTGAAATTTTATCTTTACACTTGACATACTATAAATCTTCAGCTATTGGGGGATACTAACTRGTTTCCTATACTTTTGATTGTGAGGTGTCACAATACTTAGGTCTGGGGGAGGGGTTCATGAGCTGACAAATTATCATTGCCTAGAGAAATAAAAMTTTGCAAGAATTTTTGTATTATTTCTATGATACCGGTTATTACATCATTAGTCATGTTATGTTTGAAATGCTAAACTCTTATGTGCTATAAATTGCCTAATAGACCAGACTACTTTTATCGGTTTATTTTTCATTATAAGCTATGCATTGTAGGTTTGACAATACATGTTTTTACTTGATATAACCTGTTCATTGTAGGTTTTACATTATATGTCATATGCAAGAGGGTTGAGTGAGCATGAAGGCAAAATCAACAATAAGGGAACATTCTGCCTCTGCTCATTTACCACTGTGATTGTCAAAAACACTTCAAATTTGCAAGCTATCCATTACAGGAAGTGAAAATGTATTTAACACAGAGGTACCAGATGAAGTACCGTATGAGGTGCCATATGAAATGCATTATGAGGTGCCGAACGAAGTGCCATGTGAATTACACACCAGTAAATGTCCTAGATTCCAGGTAACCAGAAATCAATTACATTCAATTGAATTGGTTGCAGACATTGATTGTATATGCTTCATATGTTTATGATCAAATGTCCAAGTCAAAATAATTGGACATTGATCTAATCACGCATCATTACATTTCTACAAAATGATCCGTCGAATTTGAATTCTCCACACATGGAATCCCATGCGCACATGTGTGCAACCCACTCCACTATAGGTGCATTCGGGTTGGGCAACCATTATCTCCATTCTCCCTTTCCATTTGCTCTGCCCTACGTTAAGAAATCGCGCCCAACCTTGACCATTTCTTTCCCTGTTCAAATCGCGCTAAGATCGTGCCCAATTCGTTCCATCTCTTGGCTTGTTCACACCCTTTCCTGGTGAATTTTGCCTCTGCCACAATGCCTAGGAGGTACAAACCCTCTTCTTATGTGTATCTCTTTTCCATTCTTGAATTTTCACAAGTAGAGAGGTGTTCTTGCGCGCAGGCTGGGGGCCATTTTTGTCTAACTTGTAGGGCCACGATGAAGGCCTCTCCATGAAATTCACCGTCAGTTTCGATGGAAAGAAAACACATGTAGGGTCTCTTACCTTTGACGTTTTAGAAGAGTCCATTGCTGCAGCTACAAAGCTCCCAAGAATGGGAGATAGATGGTTCAAAAACCACCAATTGTCATGCTCAAGTTATAACAGGGTGTTTAAGCCCGAATTCGAGAGCATTTCAGGAGCAAAAGGGTATGCTAAGGAGTGGATAAAGGCAGAATTGATCAACCCCCTCATCGTCAACACAAGGTTAATTACATGTGAAGGTAGATACTCCACCTTCAAAGATTGTCATTTCATGTTGTTCGCTCATTTTTTGTTGAACAAACCTTTGAACTTCCCCTTCTATTTTCTCAAAATCTTGGAGAAGATGTCCTCTCAAGTGAGGAAGAATGTGACTAACCCCCACAATAGTCTCTTTTAACATGGCTTGATCAAAATCCTTGTTCTAGCCGAACTAGAGAAACAGTGGAAAACTTGGGATGCCTTTATCTACCAATTTGAAAACCCTCACTTGACAGTTAAGACTGACAAAAATCCACTTAGCCTAAAAACTATCTCTCCATCCAAGCCTCGCTCTCCAATAACTCCAAACCCCCTTGCACAAATCCTCTCTTTTTTGAAACAATACAAAATGATTTTTGATATCCCTACTTCTTCATTGGGTAAAAAGACCAAGAGCAAAGATCAAAAGAAGCCTATTGTTAACCCCCCAATGCCTTCACTCTCTCTTGATCCTACACCTAAGAAGACCCAAGAACTAATTCAGCAAGAATTTCCCGTTATTCCCACAAATAGGAGGGGAGACAATCAATTTGGTAAAGGACCCTTTCGAAAGAATACTCAGAGTACAAGAACCAAAACTTATGCAAAACCCATGCCTACTTCAAATCCTATCCAAGTGTCCTTCAATCTTGAGATCCCTCACAAGATACCTAGGGAAGTTTCTGCGGATGCATTAGAGCCACTAAAGAAGACAAAATCAGAGCCTACCTCTCCTTACCAATCCCCCATCACTCCTACTTCACCCATGCCTACTCTAGATCCTAAAACTGATAGATTGTTTACATCCCTCAAAGGATATAAGCCTTCCTCAGAGATCACCAATTCTACCCCAACCATAGAGAAGCTACAAAAAGAAAACCATCAGCTTCTCCAACAATTGCAAGAGAGGAAGACAATAGACACACACCTTCATCATAATAATGTAGTCCTTCGGGAAAAAGTTAACTCCCTTCAATGGTTGGTCAATGAGATGACCAAATCTAACCGTAGCCTCACAACACAGCTGAAGCAACACAAGAGGCACAAGGATAAGTCTTCATAGAAAGAAGGAGAAGCTTCCAAAGCTAATCCTCCTCAGCAAGCCTAGTCACGAGGGGTAACTTCTTTTTGTTTGTAGTGGGATCTGCAAAATCATAAGTGTGGGGGTAATGTTGGGCCCGAGATATGATCAATTTATGACAGTTATTAGACACTTTTTGTTGAATGTACATATGTGTTTTTCACATTTTGAAGGAGCTTTTTGAAGAATTTTATGCTAAAATGGTATGATCGACACTGGGTACGTATAATTCATGTTTAATGATTATATTGAGTATAATTCATCATGTTTTTATTCTTCCAAGGATCTGATTCACATTTTTTGGTGTTACAGGGTGAAAATGCACCACGTTTCTGCTTCCGACACTCAGTCCGATACTCCTTCCAACACTCGTTCTGATACCCGATCCGACACTCTGTCCAGCATTGCGTATTGCACAAAAATGAAGGGCGACTTGGCGATTATGGTATTGGCAGCCAGTGATGGGAGATTCGGGAACGTGGGTTTTGTTCATGCTTTCCCCCTCCACCTACTAAACTTCTGACAACTCAGTTTTAGTTGTTCAAGAGGGCGATTATTGGCTCACTTTGTTTTAGCAGTTAGGGCATCATTTAATGAAAATTTCTGAATTTAGAAGTGGTTCGACCCTCCTGTGGTCGACCACTTGGTTTGTAAATATTATAAATACCATTGTGGTGGTAAGATGATTTTTAAGTAGTAGAAGCATCAGTGTGATAGATAGAAATATGATTTTACTCTATTTTGCTATTTTACATTGCTAGATTATACAAGAACTGTGTTTTTGAGTTTTCATGGTGAATTCGAATTGTTGAGTTCGTGGTGTTGTTTTAGAAAGTGACCACGACTTGATGGGGGGGCCACCAGCAGTCTGGTAACTGTTCTTTGTGTTGTTTATGCATTTCATAATTTAGTTGTTCTCTTTATTTCCTGTACATGCATTTTTATTGTGTTAATTAGTTTGTTGTTGTATCTTAATTGATTTGATTCTCTTTTGCAGGTTAGTATGATGGATTGTGTTAGCATGCATTGATCTTATAGTTAGGAATGGATTTTCAAATCCCTAGACTAACCCCATGCACAATTAAATATTAGATTATGCTTTCTTTTATGATTTTATAGTCAAGTTTAAAACAAAGTTTTAATTAGAATAGAACAAAGTTTTTATTTGAGTTTTTCTTCAACAAGGATTTGATGGATGGATAGAGTTAATTTCAGTTTTTAATAATAGCTTGCTTATTTCAATTTTATATAGATCTTGCTTACTTATTTGTTGGCTAATACATTTGGTAGTTTACTTTTTAATGTCATGTCTTAATTTCTGTTCTTAAGCATTTTCTTATTGCAGTTTGAATTGTTAGAATAGATATAGCATAGTTTTCATTTTATGTAATTTCTTTCCTAGAATTAAATTGCAATTATATTTCTTAGTTAATGGTTGAATCTAGTTTTTCTTACATAGTATAGAAGTACAATGATGATCTCTTTAGATTGTTGATGGTTAATAAATACGAAGGGTAATTGCTGATTATTTTTTGTCATGGCTAAATTCTCATTGGATTGTTTGATCCATACCTTTCACTTTGATATTGAGATCAGTGTTGATCTTATACCACTTGAATTATCCTTTGTTGTCAAGTGACATCGAGATATTATCCGATAGCGAATACATTCACACAACCACCAGCATTATATTTGAATTGTCATAGGTTAAAATAATAGTTTCATGCTTTCATAGATAGGAAAAGATAGTTTCTTGCTTTTGTAGATCAGAAGAGATAATTTCTTTCTTTCATAGTTTCAAAAGATAGTTTAATTTTTGTTGTAGGATCGATAGTCTTTGCTTTGATAGACAAGATAATAGTTTTCTTATCATAGGTTCAAGACTAGTTGCTAGTTCTTCTTTCTTTCAATTAAATAGATTTCCTTTCATGAATTAGAAATAGTTTTGAATTAATAATTTAGTCCACTTGCCTCTTAGGCTAGATAGTTGTTCAATGAGAAATTTTAATTTGATTACTTACAATAGAAGTTATCTCAGAGTAGTTAGTTTTCTATTTGTTTTAATAGGTTAGTTAGTTGTTTTTCTTACTTGTCTATTTTCTTTAATAGGTTAGTTAGTTGTCTTTGCTTACTTGTTTATTTTCTTTAGTAGAATAGTTGCTTCCTTGTTTATTTACTTGCTTTCATAGGATAGTTTCTCATTGAATGTAGGTTGGCAAGTTAAAGTAGTTTGCTTTTGTTATTTGCTTATTGCTATGCTTAATAGTTTCTTTTGCTTATTGTTATGAACTAGTTTGTTTTACATAGGATTTTTACTTGCTTTATTAGAACTATCCATCGATCCTTGGCCCAAAAGTACTTAGGTTACCTAGTTTCAAGTTGCTTAGTAGGGTTTTCTCATTAGATAGTTTTGCTTGAGTAGATTAGCCTTAGATAGCTACCTTCATTAGTTAGACTATACTCCTACCAGTCCTTCTACCTTTGGAATATATTTTTCTACAACTCTAAGTTTACTTACCCCAGGTTGGCAATTTAATTGAGGGTTTTTACTATTTTTTAGTGCATATACAACACCCATCATTTTTGGTGCCTTTGTCAGGGAGTTGTCTCAAGGTAAGAAGTAGTTAGGCAATAGATCATTCTTATACCTTAGAATTAGATTGGTAGTGGGGGAGATTTAAGATGAGAGGTAAGAACCTGCGCATATGCTATAGCAGGTTCCCCCAAACCCAATGGTAGTTTTTATTTTTGTTTTTGTTTACTTTCATGAATAGACCTAGAAACCAAATGGTAGATTTTTCTTTTGTTTTTGCTTTCTTTCATGAATAGACCTAGAGATCCAAAAGGTAGATACATTAAATCTAAATCAGACCTTTCAACCAAGGTTCCTTTTGACCTTTTTGGGGGAAGGGATGTTCCACTTATAAAATCCGCAGGCCAATACTGAAAAACATGAGCTAGCTCAACTCAAAGAGCTAAAATACTCTCTAAAGGGACTAACACAGGGAGCACTATAGAATAATAAATTGAAGCATCAATCATATTAGGACAGGAGGCAATACCACTCGAGCCTTTTGTAGAACCAAACAATACAACCCTTTTCTTTTACACCACCACCAGGGGACCCTAATTTTGAGGATATCATAGACCCTGAACAAGTGAATATTTTGTTTGGTAGTTCAGCCAATGTAATTATCTCTCAAACTGACACAGAAACTTTGGCACCAATAGTCTCAACTGACTCGAGTAGATTCCTAGACATCCAATCCGTAGGAAGACCTTTCCATCAAAGGGAAACCTTGTTCTTTTCAAAGATAAAACCACCTAGGTACTCTCTTTTTGGAAACCAAGCCAATATGGATGATCAGGAAGACCATAACAATGTAAGACATGGGGAGGAAGAAGAAACTGGAAACCAAACCGAAACTACCTTCGGGTTTCCGATTTTAGACACCGCTCCAAATGTCAACATGAAGAATATTCCTCTCTTAGCACTACCTACCTTTTATGGTAAAAACAGTGAAGATCCAGACACCTTCCTATTTGAATTTGACATCTTGTGCATGAGCTACAACTATGTACAAGATGCCCAGAAATTAAAACTCTTTCCTTCCACCCTCAAAGACTCTGCACTAAGATGGTTCATGGGGTTGGGAGAACACAGTATTAGGTCTTGGGAAGCCATGAAAGACATCTTTCTTAAGAAGTACCAGGACTACTGTAAGACCAAAGATTCTCATAATGAAATATTTAAAATCCAACATTTAGAAGACGAGACCCTTGAAGACTATATGGAAAGATTTGGTTATATCTCCCAGAAGTCAAAATACCATGACCTCCCAGAGGATGAAATTAGGGCTCTTTTCCTTAAGGGATTTCAAAAGAATATCTAGAGATTCTTAACCTAATGGCATCAGGTGACATCTCCCATAAACCATTTTTTGAAATATGTGAAATGTGTAAAAATTACTCAAGGAGTAGAGCCAAAATAGGAAAGAATGTTTGGGACCCTTACAACAGAAACCTAAAACCAATTAGTTCAGGTGGTATCACAAGAGAAGAGATAGGCAACCTTTTAGAGAACTTCAAGACATATATCTTAAGCACAATAGGTTCCCAGTTGGACACCCTAAAAATAAAAAAGAAACAGGAGGAGCAAAATGAAGCAATGAGCATATATTGCCCAAGATGCAGGAGGAAGCATTCCTCAAGGGAATGCCCATTAGATAAAATTTCAGTTTGTGGCTTCTATACAGAAGACCATGTAATTGAAAAATGTCCATCATTGCCCGGATTATTAGCCATCTATAGGAGTGGAGATCCTGGGGAGTCTTCTTATGCACCTAGGAGGCCATGGCAGCCTAGGAATCAACCCACATACTCGGATCTACAGTCTCAAGTTCCACCCTATTATCATCAACAACAACAACAGTGGAACTCACCAGGTTGGAAAAAAGGGTCTAATCAGTACCAACATCCTTTATTTCAAGGATGGAGAGGAGGAAATAACCAAGGAATCCCTCAAGATCCACCTATGCCTATGTCCAACCATCATTATCCTCAGTTCCCACCGAACACTCCGCAACTTTTTCCAGGTTTTTTTTACCACCCTTACCTCCTATTCCACAACAACAACTGCTAAAATATCAAAATGTAAGCTCCCCAATACCAACACTATTACCAACACAACCAGTTTCGAATCCCAATAATAATCCCCCTCAACCTCTTCACAATGTTGAGAGGCAGGCCTTCCCAACATATGTTATCACTCTTGTTCCATTACAAGAATTTCGACTAAGATCGAGAAAAGTTATGGAGAGACAGAGACCTTCAATAGTCATGGAGGAAGAATAAGAAGAAGAAACCATCAAACAACCCACGTATGACACTAGGTGGGAAGATGTTATTATCTCGAAGAATCAAGAACTCAAGCTTCCCCAAAATGAACCTTCACAAATTATGAAGGTCCCTCCTTATCCAGACCAATTGGTAATCAAGAAACCTACCACCCGACCAGAATTTGTCATTTTGAATGAATTGAAAAATATTTGTGTCACGATTCCCCTGCTTCAAGGCATTAAAGACATTCCAATCTATAGTAAGGTAGTCAAATAATTGTGTATCAAGAAGCTAGGTAGGAAGCAAAAGGACCCCCCTACAGTACACTTGATAGGAGGACTTTTTGAATACATATCAGAGCAGCCAAAACTAGCAAAATATGGGAATCCAGGAAACCTTGTAGTGACCATAACCATTAATGAGGTATCCATTGGAAACAATCTCATAGACCTAGGGGCAGCCATCAATGTTATGACCGCTACTACCTTGGAACAATTACAGTTACAACCTCTTCTTCGACCTACCCCAACCATTTTGGAATTAGCAGATAAGACTAGGGTTAATCCTGAAGGAATTTTAGATGATGTCATGGTTACTTTAGCCTCATGGGAGTACCCTGTAGATTTTCTTGTCATTCATTCAAAGGATCTTGCCAAAGGCCATCCCGTCATTTTGGAAAGACCTTGGCTAGCCACAACCAATGCATTTATTGGCTATAGAGAAGGAGAAATGACCATCTCGAATGGTCTCTCTATATAGAAGCTCACCATTTACCCTCCAACTCAACCTATTATGGAGAATATATGGTGGCTTGAATGTCCATATGAGAATGAGGACTGGGAAGAACTCGTATTGCCAAGTGACCATGCATGGGCACTTTAGGAGCACACAATAGAAAATGTGCTAAACCAGTTTATTTCTGCTATCACATGTGTGGATTTTCCACAGTCTTTCCCCCAATTTGAGTACATGTTTGGGGAATAATTTCAATAACAATTAGACCCATCCATTTTTTCTTCGACATCTTTTATTTTTGAGATAGATGAGTCTGCCATGTCTTATACTATGCCCTACTAGATTAGTCCAGGAAAATTTTTACATCTAAACTCTAGGCTATATGCAAACCGACATAAACAGTTAGTAGATATCCTTTAAGAACAATTAGGATCATTTCCCTGGGAATACACTGACATGAAGGGTATACACCCTAACACATGCATCCATCATATATACACCCAGGGGAAGTAACACCTGTTAGGCAACCCCAGAGAAGGATGAACCCAACACTTAAATATATAGTCTAGGAGGAGATCCAAAAGTTGTTAAATGTTGGATTTATCTATCCCATTTCAGACAATAAGTGGGTATCCCCGCTTGTAGTGGTTCCAAAGAAAGTGACCGAGAAATGGAGAATTTGTGTTGATTTCCGGGAACTCAACAAAGCCACTCTGAAATATTACTTTCCTCTCCCTTTCATTGACCAAGTTCTAGATACCTTGTCTGGAAATAAGTATTTCTCCTTTCTAGATGGGTACAACAGGTACAATCAGATTCTTATATCACCCAAGGACCAGGACAAGACTACCTTTACTTGTCCTTGGGGAACCTATGCCTATAGGGTCTTACCATTCGGATTGTGTAATGCTCCTGCCACTTTTCAACGAGCAGTATTGGGGATATTTGTCAATATTATTCATGATTGTTTGGAAGTCTACATGGATGACTTCAAAGTCTATGACAACCCTTACCAGGAAGCCTTAGACAACTTAGAAAAGGTCCTCATCATATGCCAGGAAATGAACCTATCTCTAAGTCATGAAAAATGAAAAATGTTGTTAACTGAAGTTGTGGTTCTAGGACATCATGTTTCATATGAAGGGATAAAAGTTGATCCTGCAAAGGTTGAGGTCATCGTCAGACTTCCACCCCCGAAGACTCAGAAAGAGGTAAGAATATTTCTTGGATATTGTTGGTCTCCAATTTTGATCATGTTTTTGCCTATATTATATCACAAAGACCTCCATTTCCATACCCAGTATCACTCCCTTTTGGCCTTGTTATGACATACTTGACATCTCTTTACCACTCAATGGGGTTACTAGGGTATTTTTACATTTCAAGTTATTTTTATGTGTTTTGATGCTTTAAATTAATATTGAAACTAATGTGGCTTGAGTTAGGTACTATTTCTATTTTAAAACAGGATTTGCCAGTACTAGGTACCAGCTCGTACCCTGTGGAGATACCAACGAAGCTGCTAAAGATTCACGCGTTATGGCCAGAGTGGGAGACAGTGCGATTTACATGACAAATGGATTCATCACTCATATGATGATTGAAGGCGCAATTATAGAACTGAGCTGTTAGTATTTCATGATTCACACTTCGTGACACTACGTGTCACGAAGATGTGAAGACCGTTTTCTAACTGATTTCGAGTTATTTTCGGATCTGGGATCCGTTTGAATGAATGTATTTTTGCTTTAAACTGTTATTAAGGAGGATCTATAAAAACAGAAGATCACTCCTAAGGAACATTGGGTTATGTTATGTTATGATACACATTTCTGAATACAATTTACTGTTGCGTTATGTTACTTTACTGTCATACGATTTGAGTTATTTCTCTGAGTGAATGGAGCGTGAAGCATGGCTAGTGTCTGCGTAGAATGATTTAGTAGTTCTGGTTTTTCCTTTCGACGATTGTACCTTTTGGTTGGGCCCGCCAAACAGGTTCAAGTCGCTGCTTTACTCTGTCTTAGATTTAGTTTATTTCAGTATTTTAGTATTCACATGCATGTTAGCTTAGAGTTTGGGAATTAACTTGTTCAGGTTACTTGCTTAATTATTCTTCAACAGTATCGTTTCCAGCACATGAATATTTTCTACGTTGATGAGTGTTGAAAGCATGGTTGATTCCTGTAGAGTTTAATGTTTCCAGTTTTCAATCTGAACGTAACTTAGAGTTTGAATTTACTTTGCTTTGGTTAGGATAGTTAGGTTACTTTTCTTTGTTAGATAGTTAGGTTGCAATTAAACTAGAGGAAGCTTCCAGTACCAGTAGGGTAAGTAGGATATTTCTTTATTTTCCCGTAGACAGATTTAGATTTATTTTCAATGTTTAGATTAAAATCATTTTAGGAAATAACCTTTCTATTATGGCTTAGATAGAAATAGTGATGATAGATGATTGAAGGTAGTGTTAGATAATCGTGTGAAATCACATTAGATTAGAAATGGAAGCACGAACACTTAAGGATAGCATTGTTTTCTGTTAATGACTTAAATAGGAGATGATAAGTTTCAGGATAGTCATTAGGATTCAGTTTCTAAGAGTGAGTTTGTGTTTTCTTCTTAAGATAGTCTTTAGATAGAGATTAGAATCTTACCTGCACATACAGTGTAGCATCTCTAAGTTTACTTGCCCTGGTTTGACAATTCAGTGTTTCAGGTCATTTAAAATCTTTAATATAGCAGCCTGACATTTTTGGCGCCGTTGTCGGGGAGCTGTTTAAAAGGTAAGATAGATAGTTGTCTTGATTAGTTTTAGAATGCACTTAGTTTGGTGTGGTATGTTAGTAGGTTGATAGTAAGAGGAGCTGTGGAAACAAAAGGGTGAGAACCGACATAGCAGTTATCACAGGTACTCTGAAACCCAATCCTAGTTTCTTTTTTTCCATTTAGCATGACTTCATGAGAAATAGAGATCCTAGAGGTAGATTTAGGAGAAATATAAAACCACAAAAAGAAGAAACCTCTACCCAAAAAGCAATAGAAACTGAGACTAAAATTTTGGCTGAGGAAACCATAGAACAAAACCTAGAACCAGGAAACATCATACATCAACAAACTCAAAATCCTGGTGATCCAGCCCTGGATGACACAGTTGATCCAGAGAAGATACAAGCTCTTATCGGGAACCCTAACTCTGTAGTTTCACAGATAACAACTACAACTGTGGAATCAAAGGCCATAGGATCCTCAAAAGAACCAATAGGAGATAACACTTCTGACAAAAAGAATCCAGAAAGGTGGGATTTCACACCCTCACCAAAG
>ML789226.1:132106-148922 GCA_009831015.1 Picea engelmannii | reverse complement strand
TGTTTTCTGTTAATGACTTAAATAGGAGATGATAAGTTTCAGGATAGTCATTACGATTCAGTTTCTAAGAGTGAGTTTGTGTTTTCTTCTTAAGATAGTCTTTAGATAGAGATTAGAATCTTACCCGCACATACAGTGTAGCAGCTCTAAGTTTACTTGCCCTGGTTTGACAATTCAGTGTTTCAGGTCATTTAAAATCTTTAATATAGCAACCTGACAGATATGATGGATATTACTCGTGGTTTATTGAAAATTTTACAAAGATTGTTCCACCTATGTTTGGATTATTGATAAAAGATGTTGATTTTGTTTGGACTGAGTAGTGTCAAATTGCCATCGAAACCCTGAAATCTAAGATGTCTATGACACCAGTTCTTAGAGGGCCCAATTGGACTCTCCCATTTCATATATCCACTGATGCCTCCGACACCACAATAGGAGGGGTATTATGGTAGAAAGAGGACCAACAATCCTATGCCATTTATTTTGTGAGCAAGAACTTGTCCCCTGCCGATTTGAACTACACAGTCACCGAGAAGGAATTTTTGGCAGTTGTTCATGCTATTAACAAGTTTCGTCATTAAATTACAGTTTATGAAGTATTTTTACACACCAATCATTCTTCCATTAGATTCCTCATGAACAAACCTATAACTAATGGTTGATTGACTAGGTGGCTCTTGTTATTGCAAGAATTTAATATCACTATGCTTGACTGTCCTAGAAAGGATAATGTAGTAGTCGACTTTCTTTCCCGAATAAAAAATGAGGATGATGATATCCCTATAGATGATAGTTTCCTAGACGAACACTGCTTTTCCCTTTCTGTCAATACCCCATGGTTTTCGGATATGACAAACTATTTGGCTATTAGGAAGTTACCGTCTCATTTGTCACCTCATGAAAAGTGGAAAATTATTACACAAAGTGATAATTACTCTTCGGTTGGTCATGATCGTTTTCGCACATGTCCTGATTTGATTATTCATAGATGTGTCTAAGAGGACGAGGTACCTGATATACTATGAAGCTATCATGATGGACCATGTGGTGGCCATTTTTCTGACAAACGTACAACATATAAGGTGCTACACTCGGGTTACTATTGGCCTAGAATTTTCAAATATGTTGCTAAGTATGTGAGAAGTTGCGATAGTTGCCAAAGGATAGGAAGACCTATGTCAGCTGAAAAAATTCCTTTGCGTGCCCAAGTTATGATAGAACCCTTTGAAAAATGGGCCCTCGACTTTGTAGGACCAATTTCACCCATGTCCCATAGGAAGAGCTATATTTTGGTTTGTACAGACTATGTCACCAAATGGGTAGAGGAAAAATCCCTATTTAGGGCTACATAGAAGTCTGTTGTCGAATTCATCTATGAAGACATCTTTACCTGCTTCGGTGTTCCGTGTGAAATTGCTACCAACCAAGGCACTCAATTCACTTCCAAGCTGATAAAAGAGCTGACAGAAAATTATGGGATTAAACATCGTAAATCTTCTCCATACCACCCGAAAGCTAATGGTTAGGTAGAATCCACAAACAAATTTCTGGAAGCCATCTTGACCAATACTATTCAGTTACATCACCAGGATTGGGCTGATAGGCTCCCAGAGGCTTTGTGGGCATACCAGACTACCTGGAGAAATACCACTGGGAAACAAGTACTTTTACCTATAGAATTCAAAGTAAGGACCTTCTGTATTGCCATAGAATTAGGATTGAACCTGGATGAGGCTCAGAAGCAACAAGCCCTACAATTGAATGAATTGGATGAAATCAGGAAAGGTGCCATCCAACGGACAATATTAGTCCAAAACCAGAGAAGCAAGTGGCATGCCAAGTTTACTAAGAAGAAGCACTTCCATCTTGGTGATTGGGCCCTGTTGTTTGATTCCTGATTCAAAACCTTCAAAGGCAAACTTACCACCCATTGGTTGGGACCTTACGAGGTAGACACTATATATGACAATGGAGCTGTAAAAATTAAAACAATTGAAGATGGACAAGTCTCCTTTGTGGTAAATGGACACCGACTTAAATTTTATCATAAGCCCATTTCCAAAGAGGATTTTCTACAGGTCATGTCAATTGACAAGGCATTGGCCTTAGTAGATGGGGAAGTCCCCCCTTGTTCTTGAAAATTTTTCTGAATTTCCTACTGTATGTATGTAAATATTTTTTGAATTTTGTTAATAAGGCAATTCTAGAGATTTTTGTAAGTATTTATTTCACCAGGAGTACACAGTTTCAAGGATCTTTCTTCAAAAATTGTTACACTTGAATTTTGTGTCTGCTAAAGAATCAAATGAATATTGACTTACTGTAATTAGCCATATTTTTGCAAGAATTCTCATTTTTAGGCATTCTAAAATAGTTGCTCTTGAAACTCTTCACCATTGTATAAGGAAGTGATGTCATAACTATCAACCCTAGAGGTCTCTCGTATAGTTTTTCCAAGAAACCTGAGTAAGTTAGTCAAGTGTCTTTATCAGAGAGTAACAAGGAGGTCTAATTAGCGGTTAGTCATGGAAACATCACAATAAATACAAAGGAATAAAGTAAGTTAAGCCTAGAGATACCTTTCTGTTCTTTCTCAATGGTACCATCCACTACACACTAAATAGATTGAGTATACCATATATTTAGATAGGCCACGTCCGCTTAAGTACCCCTTACATTGGGACAATCACTAAGTAATATAACAGAAAGTCATCCTCTAACATAAATACCATCCCAATAGAAAAAAGAGAAAGAAAAAGTTGTTTTCAGAGCTGTTCTCCCATCTTCTTGCATAAAGCAATCTTCTACTAAAATCTTAAAGGATGGAGGGCTAGTCTCTGAGGGTTTAAGAGGCTAACCCGTCGGGATACTGAACGGGTCTGTTAGCAGTGGGTACCGCCCTATGGTATGAATAGGTAAATCCGTCAGAATACTGAACAGGCTTGTTGGCAGTGGGGCATTCTACCTAGCGAGGATGGTAATATGACAAAAATAAATAATAAATTTAAACTTGTCCTGATGTATGACATTACTTGTAGACAAAGTTGACATTGAGTATGTGTGGTTAAGCTAAGGTTAATAAATCTCATACACTTTCCATTGGGAAATAAATCTAAGACTGTCTTGAAACTCTCTTGCCTATCTCTTCTTATCTATATATAGAATCTCGTATACTATGGGTGGGGCCATCTTCTAACCATATCGTCAGACCAATCTGTGAAATTTTATCTTTACAGTTGACATACTATAAATCTTTGGCTATTGGGTGATACTGACTGGTTTCCTATACTTTTGATTGTGAGGTGTCACAATACTTAGGTGTGGGGGAGGGGTTCATGAGATGACAAATGATCATTGCCTAGAGAAATAAAAAATTTCAAGAATTTTTGTATTATTTCTATGATACCGGTTATTACATTAATAGTCATGTTATGTTTGAAATGCTAAACTCTTGTGTGCTATAAATTTCCCAACAGACCAGACTACTTTTATCGGTTTATTTTTCATTACAAGTTGTACATTGTAGGTTTGACAATACATGTTTTTACTTGCTATAACCTATTCATTGTAGGTTTGAAATTATATGTCATATGCAAGAGGGTTGAGTGAGAATGACGACAAAATCAACAACAAGGGAACATTCTGCCTCTGCTTATTTACCATTGTGATTGTCAAAAACACTTCAAATTTGTAGGCTATCCATTACAGGAAGTGAAAATGTATTTAACACAGAGGTATCGGATGAAGTACCATATGAGGTGCTATATGAAATGTCGTATGAGGTGTCGAATGAAGTGACATGTGAATTACACACCAGTAACTATCCTAGATTCCAAGTAACCAGAACTCAATTACATTCAATTGAAGTGGTTGCAGACATTGATTGTAGATGCTTCATATTTTTATGATCAAATGTCCAAGTCAAAAGACTTGGACATTGATCTAACCACACATCATTACATTGCTCCAAAATGAGCCGTCTAATATGAATTCTCCACACATGGCAGCCCATACGCACATGTGTGCAACCCACTCCACTATAGGTGCATTCAAAATCAGGTTGGGTAACCATTATATCCATTCACCCTTGCCATTTGCTATGCCCTGCGTTAAGAAATCACGCCCAACCTCGGCCATTTCTTGCCATGTTCAAATCGCACTCAGAACGTGCCCAGTTCATGCCATCTCTTGGCCTGTTCGCACTCTTTCCTGGTGAATTTCGCCTCTGCCACAATGCCTAGGAGGTACAAACCCTCTTCCTATGTGGATCTCTTTTCCATTCCCGAATTTGCACAAGCAGAGAAGTGTTGTTGCACGCAGGTTAGGGGCCATTTTTGTCTAACTTGCATGGCCATGATGATGACCTCTCGATGAAATTCGTCGTCAGTTTGATGGGAAGACAACAGATGTAGGGTCTCTTACCTTTGAAGTTTCAGAAGAGTCCATTGCTGCAGCTACAAAGCTCCCAAGAATGGGAGATAGATGGTTCAAAAACCACCAATTGCAGTACTCAAGTTATAACAGGGTGTTTAAGCCCAAATTTGAGAGCATTTCAGGAGAAAAAGGGTATGCTAAGGAGTGGATAAAGGCGGAATTGATCAACCCCCTCATTGTCATCACAAGATTAATTACATGTGAAAGTAGATACTCCACCTTCAAAGCTTCTCATTTCAGATTGTTGGCTCATTTTCTGTTCATCAAACCTTTGAACTTCCCCTTCTATTTTCTCAAAATCTTGGAGAAGATGTCCTCTCAAGTGAGGAAGAATGTGACTAACCCCCACAACAGTCTCTTTCACCATGGCTTGATCAAACTCCTTGTTCTAGCCGAACTAGAAAAATAGGGGAAAACTTGGGATGCTTTATCTACCAATTTGCAAACCCTCACTTGACAGTTAAGACTGACAAAAATCCACTTAGCCTAAAACCTATCCCTCCATCCAAACCTTGCTCTCCAAGAATTCCAAACCCCCTTGCACAAACCCTCTCTTTGCCGGAACAATACAAAACACTTGTTGATATCCCTACTTCTTCATCAGGTAAAAAGACCAAGAGCAAAGACCAAAAGAAGCCTATTGTTAACCACCCAATGCCTTCACTCTCTCTTGATCCTACACCTAAGAAGCCCCAATAAGTAATTCAACAATACGTTCCCATTATTCCCACAAATAGGAGGGGAGAGAATCGATTTGGTAAAGGACCCTTTCGAAAGAATACCCAGAGTACAAGAGCCAAACCTTATGCAAAACCCATGCCTACTTCAGATCCTATCCAAGTGTCCTTCGATCTTGAGAGCCCTCACAAGAGACCTAGGGAAGTTTTTGCAGATGGATTAGAGCCACTAAAGAAGACAAAATCAGAGCCTACCTCTCCTTATAAATCCCCCATCACTCCTACTTCACCCATGCCTACTCTAGATCCTAAAACTGATAGATTGTTCACATCCCTCAAATGATCTAAGCCTTCCTCAGAGATCACCAATTTTGCCCCAACCATAGAGAAGCTACAAAAAGAAAACCATCATCTTCTCCAACAATTGGAAGAGAGGAAGACAATAGAAACACACCTTCATCATGATAATGCAGTCCTTCAGGAAAAATTTAACTCCCTTCAATGGTTGGTCGATGAGATGACCAAATCTAACCGCAACCTCAGAGCACAGCTGAAGAAACACAAGAGGCACAATGATAAGTCTTCACAACAATAAGGATAAGCTTCCAAAGATAATCCTCCTCAGCAAGCCTAGTCATGAGGGGTAACTTATTTTTTTTTGCAGTGGGATCTGCAAAATCATAAGTGTGGGCGTAATGTCGGGCCTGAAATATGATCAATTGATGACAGTTACTAGACACTTTTTTTCGAATGTACATATGTGTTTTTCACATTTTGAAGGAGCTTTTTGAAGAATTTTATGCTAAAACGGTATGATCGACACTGGGTACGTATGATTCATGTTTAATGATTATATTGAGTATAATTAATCATGTTTTTATGCTTCCAAGGATCTGATTCACATTTTTTGCTGTTACAGGGAGAAAACACACCCCATTTCTGCTTCTGACACTTAGTCTAACACTCGTTCCAACACTCGTTCTGGTACCCGATCCGACACTCTGTCCAGCACTGCGTATTGCACAAAAACGAAGGGTGACTTGCCAGTTATGGTATTGGAGGCCAGTGATGGCTGAATCGAGAACATGGGTTTTGTTCGTGCTTTCTCCCTTCAGCTACTGAACCTCCGACAATTCAGTTTTAGTTGTTCAAGAGGGCGATTATTGGCTCACTTTGTTTTAGCAGTTAGGGCATCATTTAATGAAAATTGTCGAATTTAGAAGTGGTTCGACCCTCCTGTGGTCGACCACTTGGTCTGTAAACATTATAAATACCATTGTGGTGGTCAGATGATTGTTAAGCAGTAGAATCATCAATGTGATAGATATAAATATGATTTTACTCTGTTTTGTTATTTTACATTGCCAGATTATGCAAGAACTACATTTTTGAATTTTCATGGTGAATTTGAATTGCTGAGTTCATTGTGTTCTTTTAGAAAGTGACCAAGACTTGCTGGGGGGCCCACCAACAGTCTGGTAATTGTTCTTTGTGTTGTTTATGCCTTTCATAATTTAGTTTTTCTCTTTATTTCCTGTACATGCATTTTTATTGTGTTAATTAGTTTGTTGTTGTAGTTTAATTGCTTTGATTCTTTTTTGCAAGTTAGTATGATGGATTGTGTTAGCATGCATTGATCTTGTAGTTAGGAATGGATTTGCAAATCCCTAGACTAACCCCATGCGCAATTAGATATTAAATTATTCTTTCTTTTATGATTTTATAGTCAAGTTTAAAACAGAGTTTTAATTAGAATAGAACAGAGTTTTTATTTGAGTTTTTCTTCGACAAGGATTTGATGGATGGATAGAGTTAATTTCAGTTTTTAATAATAGCTTTCTTATTTCAGTTTTATATAGATCTTTCTTACTTAGTTGTTGGCTAATACATTTGGTAGTTTACTTTTTAATGTCATGTCTTAATTTCCATTCTTAAGTATTTTCTTATTACAGTTTGAATTGTTATAATATATATAGCATAGTTTTCATTTATGTAATTTCTTTCCTAGAATTAAATTGCAATTATATTTCTTAGTTAATGGTTGAATCTAGTTTTGCTTACATAGTATAGAAGTACAATGATGATATCTTTAGATTGTTGATGGTTAATAAATATGAAGGGTAATTGACGATTGTTTTTTGTCATAGCTAAATTCTCATTGGATTGTTTGATCCATACCTTTCACTTTGCTATTGAGATCATTGTTGATCTTATACCATTTGAATTATCCTTTGTTGTCAAGTGCCATGGAGATATTATCTGACACCGAAGACATTCACACAACCACCAACATTATATTTGAATTGTCATAGGTTAAAAGAATAGTTTCCTGTTTTCATAGATCAAAAAAGATAGTTTCTTTCTTTTGTAGATCAGAAGAGATAATTTCTTGCTTTCATAGTTTCAAAAGATAGTTTAATTATTGTTGTAGGATAGATAGTCTTTGCTTTGATAGAATAGATAATAGTTTGCTTATCATAGGTTCAAGACTAGTTGCTAGTTCTTCTTTCTTTTAATTAAATAGATTTCCTTTCATGAATTAGAAATAGTTTTGAATTAAGAATTTAGTCCACTTGCCTCTTAGGCTGGACAATTGTTCAATGAGAAGTTGTAATTTGATTACTTGCAGTAGAAGTTATCTTAGAGTAGTTAGTTTTCTATTTGTTTTAATAGGTTAGTTAGTTGTTTTTCTTACTTGTCTATTTGCTTTAATAGGTTAGTTAGTTGTCTTTGCTTACTTGTTTATTTGCTTTAGTAGAATAGTTGCTTGCTTGTTTATTTACTTGCTTTCATAGGATAGTTTCTCATTGAATGTAGGTTGGCTAGTTAAAGTAGTTTGCTTTTGTTATTTGCTTATTGCTATGCTTAATAGTTGTTTTTTCTTATTGTTATGAACTAGTTTGATTTACATTGGGTTTTTACTTGATTTCTTAGAACTATCCATCGATCCTTGGCCCAAAAGTACTTAGGTTACCTAGTTTCAAGTTGATTAGTAGGGTTTGCTCATTATATATTTTTTCTTGAGTAGATTAGCCTTAGATAGCTACCTTCATTATTTAGACTATACTCCTACCAGCCCTTCTACCTTTATCATATATTTTGCTACAACTCTAAGTTTACTTACCTCGGGTTGACAATTTAATTGAGGATTTTTACTGTGTTTTTAGTGCATATACAACACCCATCATTGTATCTATTTTTCTTGGCCTTGGAAAGAAGAGTCGTGTTCATTGTTTTCTTGGAATTTTTCATAAAGGTATGATGGCTCTTACCTCTCCATTCATGAAACATAGCTCTGCTCAAAATAAAATCTTGATGTTGGCTCTTAGAATTTCTCACGGTCCGTGCTTTCTTTCCAAAGTTTAAATGAATGTATGTGGTTTTCAACTGTGAAATTGCATATTAAATGGAGTTCCTCCCTGTTGGCATTTAAGTGTTCAAGCTGATTTATAGTCGAAATTTCCTTTTTGTTTGAATGGCATTGCATCCAGAATATGTGATGCTTCGTTTCTATGCCTGTTAGAAAATAATTATGGAAAATGTTATTTGGGTTTCACTCATCTATGGTCATTACAATTCGAGGGTTTATTCTCTCTATGATATAAAAGAATGGTTGTTTGCTTAATGTCATTACCCAGTCTTGAAACATTTGTAGCTCCTTTAAAATGCCTGTCAATTGTTTGTATATGTATGGGAATATTTTCTTTCTCAACTGCTATGAGAGGTTTGTGGAAAGTATGTTGTGATAATAGATGGTAAAATGTATTTTTTGCAAACCCCTTGAAGGGTTATCCTTCATGTTCGCCCAGACCTCAGTTATTTTATTGATGAGTGGAAATTTCAAACTTTGAGCTTGATGTATGTTATCAGTGGTTAATCCAACATTAGGGGGTTGGCTATTTGTGTCTCATTTGTGATTAACCACGAGGATTTTGGTCGATTTTTAAAACCATATAATGATAAAATAAATGAGCACCAGTTGCACATGGGTTTCGAACCCAGTCTGTTTACACAACAAGTATTAAAGTTGTGATACTTGCAATGTATGGTGAATAGATTAGGTCGTGTTCTCAACCTCCCAAGCACACTTGATGTAGTCTGGTTTTTTTGTCTCTATTAACAGTCTTTCCTAAAAAATCTGATGATAAAAAGAAAAGGAAGTGGAAATTTGTACAGTTKACATCCCTRGAACTTTCTTGGGGTTTTATATTGGATGATATGAAAACAACTGTGTGTTGGATTTTACTTACTAAACAGAGAAAACTTTTGGAAATTATTTTATTGACGATGATGGCATTTTTTGGATATCATTGCATTTAATAAAATGGTAAYTGTTTTTCCCTCTCATTATACCATTTTTCGCTCATTGTATCCACCTCGCCTTCCCAAATACATTTAAATCATTCCATGTTCTATTATTGTAAAGTTTAAATCCATTTTGAAAAGAGAAAGGATTAACAACAAAAGATAAAAGACTAAGCTAATGACTGGGGTTTGAAAGTTGAACATGGATATAGTTTATGTTATGTTTGCAATTGCCTGAACAATATTTGTTGGTCCTTTCCCATCCATGCTACCACTTTTCATACATTATATCCCCCTCATCTTCATAATATCCCTACCACTCCCTGTTCAAATGGAAAATTGTTTGATTGGGTTTTTAAGAGTTGATGGATGGATTGCATGTGCTTTTGTGTGAATAATAGAGCCAACCTTTTGATTTTATTTAGGTAGAGTTTTATACATGGATTGTTAATATTTTTTCATAACATGTTGAAATATTGCTTCAGGATGAGCTTCTTTAGTAGAGACAATAATGGAAGAGGCAATATAGGTAGAGGAAATTGGTAGAGGGGTCATAAAAGGCCTCAGTTTTCAATACATTTTGATGTTGATCCACAGGAAATAAACCCTAATTCAAGCTGTATTATTTAACCTATTTGGTCATGGGATCCTCCAGACCCGACCTGAGAGACCGCCCTTCTAGCCACATCAAATATTTTCAGGTACCCAAGTTCCCCCTCATGTGTCTATGCAACCAGAATCTCCTGCCAATTATGGTTGGCAAGAGATTGTCCATCATCTTGTTGTTCATCACCACAGTTGGCCCACTGATTCTTTTCCACTACCCCCTATGCCACCGCCAAAGAATCCAATTTCCCAAGGTGATCATGTTGTCTCACTAGTGCAGTCTTCTCATGCTATTAATAGGTTAAAAACCGATGTTCCCAAGCCTATGCAAGATAAAGGAAAATGAGTGGCCACTCCTTCCAAGTCCTCTAAAGAGTCCTATGAATCTGTTTCCTCTCATCTTCATCTTCAAGATGATTGTTCTCACGTTATCAATGCAATCCAACCTCAAGGTTCCAATCAGCCTAAGGTTACCACAAAAAGAACAAAAGAGGACATCAGTGAGAAGAGACCAAACGCCTTTCATAGTAAATATGGTTTTTAATGATGATTTATGTTATTTTCTATTGAGGACAATATTTTTACTTTGACAATGTTTTGGACAACAAGAATATATTTAGATAGATTTTTTGGAGAGCATGGATATAATGTTATTTTTGGATATGGTCATGTTATGTTTTGCTAATATTTAAATATTTGATTATAAATACGAGAACGTGAGTTACAAGGAGGATGTTTGAACCAAATGATTGGGGTTTTATATTTCGTGTTTGATGATTATTAAAAGAAATGGAAATGGGAGTCAACAAGGGGTCCCACGTATGTAGTTATTATTTAATTAGACCCTTACTTAAATATATTATTATTATTTTTTCTCAACTAATTAGTTAATCTAGTTAAGCTTAACCAAAAAGGTAGTTGAACTACCATAACCTATTGAGAAGGAATAAAATCTCAATGAAATGAAGAGACAAGGGGGTAGAAAAATAGAAGGATAAATTCAACCATAAGGTTTGCTCTATACTAGTGAGATACTTTCATCTTTCATTCATTCTGAGTTTACTAGCAAGATTAACCATCTTGATGACAACAAGGTCTTATTGAATGAAACAAGATTCAAAATTGAATCATATATTTCAGTAGCTTGTTTTAAAGGTGCATGATTTATCTTTGGCAGTCTGTGTGTTCTTGTTTGTTTATAAATTATATTTTATGACTGATAAAGAATATTTTGCAGAGTCAAGTGACAACATTTTGTGGCAAGCTGATCCAGATCTTTAGCTTCAGTTTTATTTTTTTGTGAGAGTATTTTTGTATGGTGCCCATCGAAGGCTTCTAAATTTGACTTTGGTCCCTACCCTCACAGGGGTTTGTAAAGAGGATTCAATCTTGTATCTCATAATGAAATCAATACAAAAATCCGTTTTCTGATTTCAATCTCACATATGTATCTTGATGATATGGTTCATTTTTTTTCTTTTATCTCCATGTACACACTCATATAATTTATGTACACACTTATGCAATTTCTTTTTAAGTAATTTCTTTTCTACACAGTTACATATAATATATAAAACAAACCAGACTTGGTCCCTTGTACTTAATACTTGCGGATTAAGTGATTTTTTTTATTTGGCTATAAACCCTGGGTGACATTCCCAATTATCTTGCCTTAGCTCGACAAGATATGAAAATTCTTGAGTAAGGTACTCCATACCATTTCCTCAACAATGTTAATTTCTTTTATGTCATAGGGACCGCATTCCTAATCTATAAGGCTTGATTCATTTGAGAGGGTGCTCTATGAGAAACTTGGTCCTACAAATTAAACTCTCCACACAACAAGTTGAAATAGAAACACACGGTATTGAAAGAAATAATTGAATAAGAAAATAGAATAAATTAATAACATAAATAAATAAAAGGAAAAAGAGCATGTGTAGATTTACTTTTGAAGCGAAGGGGCCCTTCCTCTTCCAGAAGCAAGCTACAATAAAACTCATATTCTAGGAACTTATTAACACACTACCATTATGGAAAATATTACTTGTATTATCTGTTGAACGTATTTCTTGTGACTACAACATATTTTCCAACATTTAATTCATTAATATCCCCCAACTATGGCAATTTCTATTTATTTATACATATGTAAAAAAAAGGAAATGATTTCTATTGGGAATATCATTGAATCCTTGCAATTTTCTTTTCATATCAGAGGATACACATATTGATACCAATGATAGTCATAATATAACAATTTACAATCATTCAATTGGATTCCCCAAATCGTATTGAAGCTTTTTGGAACTTACACTTGTTGATGTTTTGGTAGCATCAGGAGGTATTTCCTCCTGGACAACTTTTCTTAGAGAAGAAGAGGATTACAAAAGTCAAAGTAAAACCATTGAATAGTTATAATGCAAGTATAGTTGTAGTTACTAGTTACCAATTGTGCCAGTTGTGTGGTGTGCTATCTTGATTTAGTGATGCGCCTATCTTGCACCAGTTAGGTGGTGACTCAATTGTCTACCCTCGCTAGGGTTTGATAAGAAGGATAGATAAGTATTTTCTATCAAGGTTTCTTCATTTTTAGTTTTGTCTTGTGAATATATATTGTTCATGGTGGTATTGAAATATTAGAAAGATTCTCTCTAAGAAAATTTAGTTGGGTTTTTCCCTGAGTTTGGGCTTTTCCCAGGATAAATCTTTATGTCTTCTTGAGATTTTTTATTTGCTTCTTATATATTTCAATACATGGTTATTGAATGTTAAAATAATATTAAAAAAAATGCTATGGTAAATATAATGATAACAAAAATAATGAAAATCTAACATGGTATCAGAGTGGGTTTCCTTCAGAAAAGTCTAACCACTGGAAGGAAGATCATGAGATTTTCCACATTGTTGAAATTTGCCGCTACACATTTTTCTTTAGTCAAGCTCATTGAGAACTTGTTATAAATTCGATTGGGACAAATTTTAACATAGATCAGCTTGCCTTTCCCTAGCGCACCTGTTGCATCTTTCATATTGAATTTCCGTCAAAGTTGAATTTTTAGGGTTTTAGGCTTGTTGACATTTTCCTGGACATTGAACCTTCTGATTTATATTTCTAACTTTCTCTTTTTGATGTAATGTCTCATATTAGAAGACAAAATTGGATGGTGCACTCGTATACAAAATGAGGGAGTTTGCATGATCCAGATCTTCAGGGTTGAGATCTGGATGGCTTGAATGCCGAGAGAGAAGGAGCTTAGACGTGATAATCTTACATGAAAAGAAGCATGGAAAAAAAAATATGCATGTAAATGAAGTACTTGGGAGGTGAGGCTCAAAGAGGAACCTCACCTTTAAAACTAATTACTAGTAAATCACTTAGAGCTAATTAATCTCACAATGAACAATAGAAAATATGAGAGAAGCAAAAATGAGTAACTTCATATTATGAGAAGGCTTGCTAGGCATTTATTTAACATTAAAAAATGGTCCATTGAACAAAGTAAAAAAGAGCTCATTAAATGAGTCTCTATTATTAGTATAATAGATCTAACTACCCAACTAACTAAGTAGTGGAAAATAAAACTCGATACAATAATGGAAAGAGCTCATTATAACTACCCAACTAACTAAGTAGTGGAAAATAAAACTCGATACAATAATGGAAAGAGCTAAGTAGTGGAAAATAAAACTTGATACAATAATGGAAAGAGCTCATTACATGAGTCTCTATTATTATAATAATAGATCTAACTACCCAACTAACTATGTAGTGGAAAATAAAACCCAATACAATAATGGAGAGGTGGGACTCTCTTTGACCCATATGGACAACCTATTAGCCCAATTAATTAATGAGGAGGTGGGCATCTCCTTGATCCACATGGAAAATCTATTAGATTTATAGATTTATGACTTTTTCATATGAATTTAGACCATATACCCCCTAAAATTTAGATCATTCTCCCCCCCTTAGAAAATGATGGTCCCCATCATTTCACCCATGCTAAAAAGAGAAACCTCATTATCGTACCATTATGACTACAATGTGAAAATACCCAATGAAGAGAAGGGTTTTGTGTGGTTAAACCATAACCTAGTTGACAATGGCATTGTACATGGGTAGAAAAAATAAAGAAATTTTAATAAAATCTCAAAATTAAAAAAATAATATGGAAAATTTGTGACTTTGGGGGTTGTGAACATCCTTCTGCAAATATATTCATAAATTTTTCTACAATTGATGAAATCCAATTTTGTCAAAGACCCATTTTAGCTATTGAAGAGATATTTCCATCGATATATGGAACTTTTTCCGATTTGGCTCATGGAGTGAGAAAAACCAGGATTAATTTGAAGGGCGCGAGGCCACGCTGGTTACAGACATGTGATGCTTCAAACAAAGATATCTCATAAACCAGACAACGAAATGAAATTCCGAGAAATACCCATTTGAGATCTTGAGGAGATATTTCTAGAAATATATGGAAATCCTTCAATAGTTTTATGAGAAGGGATAAAAATACCTTTGAATATGGTGGTATGCGCGACGTCCTTTGGTCAAATACATGTTGAGATTCAATCGATGATATCTTTCAAACTAGGAAGCCAAATGAGATTCCGAGAAATACCCATTTGCGATATTGAAGATATATTTCCATACATACATGGAAATCTTTCTATAGTTTCTTGAGAAGGGAGAAAATTACCATTGAAGATGGCAGTATGCATGGCCACCTTGGGTAAAATACATGTTGAGATTCAATCGATAATATCTCTCAAACCAGGAAGCCAAATGAGATTCTGTGAAATACCCATTTGATATCTTGAAGAGATATTCATAATGAAATGTGGTAGAGCCTCTGAAATGTTGTGTAGAGGTCACAACACCTATTTCAATTTGGTTGAGTGTAGAGGGCCACAAAATATGCCAAGGGTTTGTAGAGTAGCATGGGTTGTTGTAGAGGTTGTGGAACCTCTGTGGAAAGTTGGACACCCTGCAAATTTGTTAAAAATGTTGCATACCCATGTATGTAGTGGATCCACGTATGGATGCAGTGAATCCATGTATGGTTCTCCTTGTAATGGTGAATGAAGATCTGAGGGCCAAAAAAGACCCGTGGTGCCTATGGACTAATTGTGATTCTTACAGTGTATGGCCTGGAAAATGGATTACAATAGTACCAAAAGGAGGTTGGTGATTTATGCAAATGTTTGAACCTGTAGCATGCTTCAAACCCTTGTCCCGATGGAGAGCATACCTGCTCTGATACCACTGATCCGTATCTCGAGGGTTGAGATTTGGATGACTTGAATGTTGAGAGAGGAGGGGCTTAGACATACCAATATTACATGAAAAGAAACATGGACAAAAAACCATACATGTAAATGAAGTACTTGGGAGGTGAGGCTCAAAGAGGAGCCTCACCTCTAAAACTAATTACTAGTAAATCACTCAGAGATAATTTATCTCACAATGAACAATAGAAAATATGAGAATCCAAAATGAGTAACTTCATATTATGAGAAGGCTTGCTAGGCCTTCATATAGCATTACAAAATGGTCCATTGGACAAAGTCAAAAAAATCTCATTAAATGAGTCTCTATTATTAGTATAATAGATCTAACTACCCAACTAACTAAGTAGTGGAAAATAAAACCCGATACAATAATGGAAAGAGCTCATTAAATGAGTCTCTATTATTATAATAATAGATCTAACTACCCAACTAAGTAAGTAGTGGAAAATAAAACCCAATACAATAATGGAGAGGTGGGACTCTCTTTGACCCATATGGGAAACTTGTTAGCCCAATTAATTAATGCGGAGGTGGAAATCTCTTTGATCCACATGGACAATCTATTAGCTTTATATATTTATGATTTTTTCATCCGAATTTAGACCATATGCCCCCTAAAATTTGGATCATTTAGTTTTAGATGTGAGGCTCCTCTTTGAGCCTCACCTCCCAAGTACTTCATTTACATGTATGTTTTTTTGTCCATGCTTTTTTTCATGTAATATTGGCCTGTCTAAGCTCCTCCTCTCTCGGCATTCAAGCCATCCAGATCTCAACCCCCAAGATCTGGATCAGTGGTATCATAACTAATTAATCTCACAGTGAACAATAGAAAATACGAGAGAATCCAAAATGAGTAACTTCATATTATGAGAAGGCTTTCTAGGCCTTTATATAGAATTACAAATGGTCCATTGGAAAAATTCACAAAGAGATCATTAAATGAGTCTTTGTTATTAGTATAATAGATTTAACTACCCAACTAACTAAGTAGTGGAAAATAAAACCCGATACAATAATGGAAAGATCTCATTAAATGAGTCTCTATTATTATAATAATAGATCTAACTACTCAACTAACTAAGTAGTGGAAAATAAAACCCAATACAATAATGGAGAGTTGGGACTCTCTTTGACCTATATGGGAAACCTACTAGCCCAATTAATTAATGAGTAGGTGGGCATGTCCTTGATCCACATTTTTTTAGTTTTATAGCTTTATGACTTTTGCATCCGAATTTAGACCATATACCCCCTAAAATTCAGATCATTGCAGGAGATGTACATTTGGAAAGAGGAAATTTATCCAAGTAGTGACAATAGATCCAAAGGGATCTTAGATCTAGTGCACTCAGCGGAAGCCAAAGAGTTGGAGGCAGCATTGACGATGTATTCTACAATATATAACAACTCAAATGGGATGGAAACATATAGACTCCAGGTTTTCATATCAGGTCACAGGTGATAGATCTAAGAGGGAGCTATAATGA
>ML789226.1:96878-108171 GCA_009831015.1 Picea engelmannii | reverse complement strand
CATATTTTATATATCTGGTATCTTGCAACATGGTATTAGCTTGGTGCTACTAGTTGATTGCTACATAGTCGTGGAGACTACTGGACAACATGGTAGTATAGCTTGGTGCTACTAGTTGATTGTTGTATAACATGGTAGTATATTTGTGCTACTAGTTGATTGTTGCATAGTCGTGGAGACTACTGGACAACATGGTAGTATCTTGGTGCTACTAGTTGATTGTTGGATAGCATGGCAGTAGCTTTGTGCTACTAGTTGATTGCTGCGTAGTCATGGTGACTATTGGATTGCATGGTAGTAGCCTTGGGGATAATAGTTGATTGCAACATAGTTATGAGACTATGGTGGTAGTTTTTTACTACTGGATGGCATGGTAGTATCTTTGGGATACTATATGATTGCAGCATAGTTGTAAGAATATGGTGGTAGTCTTGAGACTACTAAAAGAAAACATATTGAAATAATACCTCCCTAGCTAAGAGGGAGTGTTGATGTTTTGGTAGCAGCAGGAGGTATTTCCTCATGGACAACTTTTCTTAGAGAAGAATAAGATTCCAGAAGTCAAAGGAATACCATTGAACAATTGAAGAACAACCCAGAAGAGAAGTCAACCCATAGGAAAATAATAAAGTGGAAATATAATTTACAGGAAGAGAAGTTGTCCCACATAAATAATAAAGTAAATATGAAGACCCAGAATAAGAATTTGGCCCTAGAAATGCGTCTAGATTAGTATAAATAAAGGGTTGGATCATTTCATTTGTACAATCAAACAGTGATCCTTCTGCAGTGCGCACTAGGAAACTAACAGTTGTAGTTGTGGCAGTTTCGCTATTTATGGGTTCTGGTTCTCTTGGAGAGTGTGCCCCAATTGGGGAAGGATATTCTTGGTGGCCCTTGGTGGAATCTCTTGTGTTCTACCTTTGGAAGAGTTGCGCTAAGGTTGTGTGGTGATTCCCATATTCTTTGTGCCAGTTGTCAGTAGTAGTTGCAGTAGAATTTGTAGTTGTAGTAGTAGTTACAGTGTTATTACAATTGCAATTACCAATTACAAATTGTTCCAGTTATGTGGTGCACTATCTTGGTTTAGTGATGTGCCTATCTTGCACCAATTCTTTGGTGACTCATTTGTCTACCCTCACTAGGGTTTGACAAGAAGAATATATAAGTATTTGTTATCAGGTTTCTTCATTGTTAGTTTTCTCTTATGAATAGAGCTTGTTCATGGTTGTATTGAAATATTAAAAAGATTCTCTCTAAGAAAATTGGTTGGGTTTTTCCCCGAGATTGGAGTTTTCCAAGGATAAATATGTGTGTCTTATTGTGCTTGTTTATCTGTTGCTTATATATTTCAGTATATGGTTATTGAATGTTAAAAGAATATTTAAAAAAATGCTATGGTAAATCTAATGTTAACAAAACTAATGAAAACCTAACAACACCCATGATTTCATGCAATAATTGTCAGATATGTGTTGGAGTTAACAATGCTAGGTATCATGAATTCACAGGGTATTGCATTTCAATATTCTGCCACCAATCTCACGTAAGATTGCCCAACCATTATCTTATTTAGAATTATCACCCAAATATGTTCTACGTTGGAAATCTAAGATGGGCATTTGATTGGATGTTGACCATCAGTTGGAGTTGAACACATTCGACTGGGTATGATCCAAGCAACATGAAATGATATTGATGGGTCTAGGAATAAAACCCATATGTCAGAATTTCATCTGAAACTGTGCTAATATGCCAATCACATGGGTGGTTACAAGAATTGAATAATAATTACGGGAACCACACAAACCATCATTAGAAAATAAAACATAATTCTCTTTAACTCATTAAAAATAAAGGAAATACATGATAATTAACCACTTAGCACTTATACGCTTGTCATTGTAAATTCATGAAGAAATGTGGTAAAAGAGGAAATAAATGGGTGAAAGGATGAGGCAAAATGATACAAAAAGGAACAACTTTAGATGGTGAAAATATGACAAAATGGCGACCCAACATCTCCCCCACACTTCAGAGTTGGCATGTCCTCATTTCAATGAAGTAGGAAACTAAAGAACTTAGAATCAAGAAAATTGATCCACTTCAACTGTGTTTTCTTAATGGATTTTAGCATACTCTATATGGAATTCAAAGTGATCAAATATAAGTGCAGTAGGGTTCATAAATTGATGTGGAAAATACCTATGCTAGAGAACTGAGTTCTCATCCTTTTTGTCCCTATTTCGTGACACCTTTTTCCCATTCTTTTGTTCGTTATCTCTACATGCTTTACATGTGGTACTTTGAATAAAATTCTGAGTAGAACATTGTATACTTTTTTCTATTGTTTTTATATGAGGGAACAAAAAACCCACACAGTGAAATCCTCCATGAAGATTTTTTTTTATTGTCACAATGATTATCATTTGTGTCTTGATTTCTTCGAAGAGTAGCAACAATACTGCCATAAAACTTATTAAAATCAAAGTATATTGGATCATGGTAGATCAAAATGGAAAGGATCATGGATGAAGGGAATGGTTTTACAATTGTAAGTAGAATAATGAGAGGTTCAATGGTGAAGGATGAAGCATATTGAAAAGGTAGTTTGCAAGGTGAAAGAGATGGAGACAAAAATGGAATGGTAACACAGTATATATTATAGGAATGCCAAGCTTATAGTGATTGCTCATCATAATTTCCTAAATTTTGAACAAATTAAAGAGTTTAAAAATTGATATACCTCAAGTTTACCTCCATGAAAGATGCAATTGAGGTTGACAGAGTGATGTATGTTGAAGTTGGAATCATAAAAGAGAGATTCAATCCTGAGAATGTTGAATACTGGAAATCATATGAAAGAAGGATGAAGTTTTATATGCTATAAATAACCAAAGATGATGGTGATTGTGAATGATGAACTAAATAAATAGTTGATCCAACAACCATTATTAAAGCTTGGGTTCTAGGAAAGAAACAAATCTATTGGAGCTAATATAAAACTTTAACTGTTGGAGCATAACAGAACTGTGGTCGTTGCAACACATTTGAATCATATTGTACAAAACTATGTTTAAGATGACCTCTGCATTTTTATTTGAAATAAATTCTGGAAATGTTGAAAACTCGTCTCATGAAGCTCATGAGCATTATCTAAGTGGTCGATCTCAATTTAGTTGAGCATAGTTGTATAAACCTGGATGAATTACAAGAAATAATTTTGGTAATTACTCCTAAAATTCTAGTAATGTTGAAGGATTACAGGAAATAATTCTAGTAATTACTCTTGAAATTCTGGTAATGTTGAAGGATTACAGGAAATAATTCTGGTAATTACTCCAAAAATTCTGGTAATAATGAAATATTGTTTTTTGTAAATAAACTAAATGATAATCCTTCTATTCAATCCAAGAAAAAGTACAAAGTGATACATCAACTTGCTAATAGAAAAAGACCCCCCAGAAAGAGAACAGGGGAGCACTAGAGACTAGCCTATGCTAAAAGAGAGCCACAAGGAGTGTATGGGCATAGCAAGATGAAACATTACAAGATAAGGAGAAAGGGTTGGATCATTGTGTTGGCCGGAGATGATCCTTTATACCTTTTTTCTTATGAACATCAATCCAACCATAGGAACTAATAGGCTCAACAACCTTCACCACCAAAGCCAGATGGTTTGAGGAAATGCCAGAATCTTGAGCTACTAAAGCTAAGGGTGCTTCGCTGTCACTATCTAGATTATCCGATTCATGAGGACATTTATGAATCCCTGATAGTGGGGATGTGTCCATGATTATGTCATTTTATTCATCCTTTTCGAGGGGGGGGGGTGCAAATTCTAAACTGCAGGAATCTGAATCAAGATTTCTGAAGCTTCAGGATTTTGTGTTGAAGAGAATGCTAGTGTTCTGGGTCTGCAATTGGTTGTTGTGCATTTGTTGGAAAATGCGATGGTGTTGTAGAAGGCATAGGATTTGGGGTGTCTTTTTGATGCTGCTTGTTGTCAAATGAAGAGTTCCAGCAAGTTTTGTGATTTTTAAGGTGTTGGTTATAATCCTTCTCTTTATCCATTTAACACTACATATTGACCCCGGTTCATAACCAAGAAGATTCCCAACAAAATCCCTTAATACTATCGGCCCCTTTGGTTACCCAGAAGGCAATGTAGTACACAGAATGCACTGCACAGTCTAACCTGAGATAGATCTTATGGGTCGTTGCAATACTCAGGTGTTTGCAACCTGGGACTGAGCGAGATCTGTGCTTGTATGTCACAACCTTTATCTAGTTTTTTTAACATCCTGTTATAACAATTATTTTATGTATTCATGTAAAATACCAGACCTACTTAATCACTTCATTCATTCAACATTCATCAATTAATCATACACAAAGACACATTCATTCAATCCCACAACACAGTGTTACCATGGTTCACCCCCTCCTAGGATACGTCCACAAATATCTGGCTCTTAGGATTTTATTATGGTTCAGAAAGATATCACACTGCACGTGCTTACATTATTTGTTCTTACTCTCCTCAGCAGCTGCTCGATCCCTGTGAAGCTGACTAGATCACACCAGGCTCCTCAGCCTGTGATCTAACCCTTAGGATCGAGTCACTCATTCCCTCCTTAGCTCACTAGCTTAATGATTTGTACAGTTCTTACAATACCCTTCCTCTCTCTCTCCCCTCTATATCTCCTTATTATCCTCTCATGTATCCTTTAGCCTCTATCTCTCTCTTGTGTCCCCCTTCTTCTTCTAAGTACTACTTATTTATATTTTCAGTTCACCGACCATTAAAATGTATTACAAAAAACCTAACCTTAGCGTCGTTAGGTCTTCCATGCATGCGTGTGTGCTTTTTTTCCTTACAGATGTCGCTTTCCTCTTACATGCCTTTCTTCCCAAAATAACCTTTCTTTCTGATTCAACCTTCTTCCAATATACCCCAACACTGACATGTGGCTCATCTTGAGCCACCTAACCTTGGTGTGCTTCGTCGATATCTTTTACAATCGCTTGGAACTTCTCTGTGAGATTTGTTGCTTGCATTTGGGCCTACGCGATCTTCTCCTTGAGTGCGTCCAATACCTGCACTGCAATTTTGTTGTTGGCCATCCTTGCACACTCTGCCTGGGTTTGTGTCGTATTCATTTTGGCTTCATCTTCCTGTGAAATGACCTCTTCTTCTCGCTCCTGGAGTGGTTTCATTTGAGCTTGGCGCTCTTTTTTCTGTGTCTGCGCAGCTATGATTTCTTCCTGCAGTTTCTTCATATCTCGCACTCCATGATTGGCATTGTATTCTTCCTATGCTTGAGGTCTTAGATAGTTGCGCTTGTCCTTTCTCCTTCCTGGTCCCACTATTAGACCTGTTGATCCTCTTCCAACTTCGTCCAGAGTTGTGCTTCTTTCTCAAACAAGTAGGTCGTCACATGAAATTGTTGCTCTATCTACTTTATATGTGTTGTTGCCTCTTCCTTCCTTTGCTCCTTCACCTCTGTTGGACTGGTAGGTGTGAGATGCTCTTGGAGTTGTTCGATCTCTTGTTAGTATTGACCGATTGTATGCAGAATCTGATCAATATTCTATGTCACCGTGAGTTCGGCCATCTACGCATTCTTTGGGATTTTCTTATAGGCTACGACCAATTTCTTCTCCAGCCTATTCACGCAGTCCTTCTCATATTTGGTCTCGAGCTTAGCCTTCTCGAGGACCAATTTCAGCTCATCTCGATTGTCCTTTCTTGCTACAATTCCATAGCATATGTGCATGCGTGAGACTGTACCTCCTGTGTGATGATGAATTATAGTTTATACAAGGCCTTGGTTGGTATCCGCATCAATACTAACTGTATTTGAGCCATGTCCTTTAGGGGTGTCTGGCCCATGATTTCATCCATGTGCATCATGTTGGGTGTGATGTGAAATGTTAGGCTCGATTGTGTTGTCGTCTAGATCTTGTCCTGCTCACTTGATACAACTTCACCTCCTATGTGTGATGCTGATGGGACCGTTCCTACGCTATTTTCGGCTACCTGCGCTTCTTCAAGGTGCTTGAGAAGCTATCACATGTGTGCCAACTCTTCCTCAATTCTATCCCTTTGGTACGCATCATTATCAAAATCCTTGACTGTGTGATCTTGGATCATTTGGGCCACCATGTCCGCATTGTCCTCGGTGATCGTGTATTCTGGGGGCATTTTGTGTTCCTTTTCCTTCTTGTGTGCACCCCCGGTATGGATGACTGACCTCTTAGTCTAGCCTTTCTCCTGTAAAGTATCACTTGATGTAGCTCCTCGTGTTGTCTCAGCCTATTTTTGTTTTACTCATGGCACCTGTGTGTTGTTCTTCATCCTTGCCTGGGTGCCTATCTTGGATGTCCCCCCCCCCTTTTTTTTTGTTCCTTGTTCTGACCTTTCCTTGGTTTCTTGGGAACTGTTATCTCCTCGACATGTGTCTATTCCTATCTTACCTCCTCCTCCTCTATCTCTGTGGGTATTTCTCGAATGAGGACTGGAATTCTCCAGTCATCTTCCCAATCCTTAATGGGCATCTCTATGTCCGCTTGCTTGATGTAGTAATGCAATTGTAGCCATTGATTATCAGGATATTTCCATGCCTGGATCCACATCGCATGTCTAGTGGATTTGAAGTTATCTATGTCTTGATACTGTGAAATTTCTTCCGGCATGACCCTCCAAGTGTTGGCGATGTTTTCTTGTATGTCACTAAGATAGCCTTCAAATATGGTTGTATTTTCCTTTCTGTTCTTGGAGTTTGAAGCGAACCCCATCGATAAGTATCGTGCTCTATGGTAAGGATTAGGGATGATTTTAAGGATGGAAATTTATTTTAAAATGTAGAAACTTGGTGAATATTACTAATCTTGCATATGTCAACTATAAATGTTTGGCGATATTTTTTTAAAAATATTCAAATTTCTAAGTATTTTATAGAGTTTTTATAAACTTTTGGCGATTTTTGAGGTAAAACAATTTTATCCTATAGAATTTGGGTGAATCATTTTTAAAACAAAGAATCTCATTTTTGGAAAAACCATGGAAAATTAGCCCATGAGCGAAATTTAGTCCCTAAAATCATCCCTGGCAGGGATTGGGTCTAGTGGAAAAAAACGAATACTTCATCTCCTTCCATCCAATCAAGGCTATTAGGACGAGTAGCCATGAATAATGAAATTCTGTCCCCAGATCCTGCACATCCTTGCAGTCATCTAGGAATAGATTCAACAAATAAGGGGCTCAATTGATTGTGGTTCCCTCTCCACACTGTGCTGCAGCTGCGACAACCCCATCAGATACTTCCTCCTTCCGGCATTTCTTGAGTAATTTGCATGCCATAATTTTTGTAGCCATTCTTGTCGTGGCATCACTAATCCGCTTGATGATGATTCTGTGAGACCCCCTTTCAATGCCATATTTCTTCTTCATTTCCTCGGCCAGTGCTTTCTCCTTCGTTTTGTCCTCAAGGAACTATGTGGGATTCTCACTGCATGATGACAACCCTGTGATGTATGTGATGATCTCTATGTCTATTGAGACAAGTTGTTATAGCCACAGATATCTTCCATGTGTGACTACCATCAGTTGCTTGATGTATTTGTTTGCATATTGTCCCCTCCCAAAGTGCGGTAGGTCCAAAAGGCCTAGAATCCCGTTTTTGGCCAATCCTACTGCCCATTAGACTGGTTGATTAATTGGTTCGCCAAAGGGTCCTATACACATAGTCTATAGGTAGAGTTTCTTGGCGAAGTCTGGAAACTTGTCCGTTTCCGTCATGCCATGGTAGGAGTACCTCAATTTCTCTACGTGGCCTAACAAATTTGTTGTTATACGTACCCCTTCTGGAATGCGCAACAAGACAATGGCTGCAGTGGGTTTCTTGCACGGTGACCTTGGTACCATCTTCTTTCCTTTTCATTGTGGTGGCTAACTCGAGGTTCCATCCTTAATTGTCTGTTCTTCTACATACTACTCTGGTCGGCCAATGACATCTTCCACTATTCCCTCTTGTGTCTGTTCTGGCGTGGTTGTCTCTAATTTTTTCAACATGGTCGTTTCTGCCTGATTTGGAGCCATCCCATTGACTCTCAGGGATTCTTCAGGATTTTTGGGGTGCACTTGGTTGCCTGTGTCCTCATCCTCTTGGCCCTATCCCTCTTTCAAAACATCAAGGTCCATTCCCACTGGTGTTGTCTGTTGGGTTTCCTCCATAATGGGTGTGGGGCTTGCTGGTGTTGTATCAGGTGATGATATTTCATCCACATTGACGAATTCTGGAGGCTGAGATGGTTTTTGTTTGATTCCATGTGGCAACGATGGTTCTCTGGTGCTGCTTCGAGGTTGTTTGGTAGTCTAGATTGGTTCTCCCTATTTGGGTGGTGCCATGGTGGTAAATATGTCATTCTCTGAGCTTAGTGGTCTCTGCAACCTCTGTAACCTTAACTCTCTGCTTCGTATGCTATATCATTCTATGTCTTTATTGATTTCATAATAACCTTTCTACTCCCGCATGATTTCTTTGTATCAGGGTCGTGTGAAGCTTGTCGAAGATTTTACCACGATTATGTTTTAATTGAACCACTGGTTCCCGCATACTTTCCATTGATTTCCATTTCCGTCGCCAGTTGGAGCAATTAATGCAACGTCCCATCTGTCATTTATGGAATTCAATTTTGATAGCTGCCATCAGTTGGCGCTTCTTTTTTCGTATCCATATTTCCCATAGTTTCTTCTTTGTAATGACCATTGGCCTTGTCTCCATTAGGCTAGCATTGTCGAGTGTGCATGTTAATTCTTTTTTCGGCACACTATACTTCTATTATTATCTTTTGATGTCCAACACGACATGGAATTTTGTTTTTCAAGTGCTAAGGGGTCGACTGTCCCTATACAACTTCAGTCGACTCCCATTGATCATCCCTCTGATTTTTGTGACTCCTAAATCCTTCAACTATACAACTCCCCCATCTATGACAGTTTTTACTTTGTATGGTCCTAACCAGTGCATTCTAAGTTTTCTTGGATGATGAAAGGATTTACTATCATACATCAACACTAAGCCTCCTTCCTTGAAATTTCTCCTCTTGATATGCCTACCATGCCAAGCTTTGTCCCTTGATTTTCGGACTTCTTGGTGGAACCCTGCTAGAATCCTATATTTCTCCATGATCATTAGTTGATTTAGCCTATCTTGTACTGCACCTCGTTCTGTCATGTTTGTAATCACTGCTACGTGCAGACTGGGTACCCAAAATTATAGTGGCACCACTACTTCTTGTCCATATACCAATCTGAATGGTGTTTGCCCTGTCAACTTCTTACATGTGGTCATGTATGCCCACAATAATTTTGGTATCTTTAGGTCCCAATCATCCCTATTAATGTTACATATCTTCGTCAGTGCATTTTCAAGGCTCTTGTTAAAGGATTCTACTGTTCCACTTGCTTGTGGATGATATGGTGTACTTTTTTTATGACGAACTTCAAGTTCTTCAATCATAGCTAGTATGAACATAAATATACATAAATAGATATTCATAACATAATAACTAATTAATAAATAATAATTATTAATAATGAAAGGTCGTGTCTCAAAGGACATGACTATTGGTTAAGGGCACCCCTGCGTGGGTATATAAACGAGCCCTCATTCTCAATTGTAAATCATCTTATTACCTTATATTATCTATTCATATATTATTTACAGTCCTACATGGATTACTTTGTTATGTTCCAAGTATTTTGGATTATTCTTGTGTGAGCGAACTTTGTTCGTCCCATTTGGTATCAGAGCAAGTTTTGATCTGGCCCTTGGCCGCACTTTATTCAAACCTTGTTTGAGATGGATTTTAGCCAACCCCTTCATTTCGGAGCTTCTCCGACTCCATGGTCTTTGACCATAACTGGGCCCTTGGCCATCTACATTCCAAAATTCTGTTTTTTCGAAAAATAAAAAAAAATAGAGAAAATATATATAAATAAATAAAAAATATTTTTTTTTATTTAGAACCAAAAAATATATATATTAAAAAAAATATTATATAAAGAATTTATATGAAAAAAAAAAGAGGCTGCTACATCGAGTGCAACCATATGTTCTTCCACAACGCAACATAAACTAATCACAATTCATAGAATTTTCGTCTATCCACTATTGTAGGGGTTTGTCCGAAAAAGGTTTCGCCATATTTGGAAGTGCCACCGAAGAGGAAGTGTCGCTGAAGGGAGACATAACCTGTAATTGCACCCTTGCATTAGCTTTAAGTGGTGGGCATCAAGTGTTGATTGAGGGCGTATATCCAGTTGAGTGAGACGACCTACCTCTATAGAATAACATTGTGAAGACACATCTCGGAGGTAGAAAAATTGTCCGGAATTAGGGAAATCAAAATCAGTGTTATCAAGCTCTACAATTCCTTCATTTATCAAGACAATCCAGACAGAGCGTAGATTTAAAATCAATTAAATATTAATTGCGATATTCAAAGAGAAACAATCTGTCACATTTAGATTCGTCACATTTGGAACAGGAGGTTGAGAGCTTCCAAGGGGTTCTGCTACCGACATTAACGAAATATTACTTGCCTCCAAAAAAAAAAATCGAAGTCGTGCCCCTTAACATCATGACCCTTAACAACAGTGCAACTATATAATATTAAAAAATTAATACATAAAAAAAAAACATCGAAGTCATGCCCCTTGACTTCGTGACCCTTGACAACAGTGAGACTATATAATATTAAAAAAATAATACATCAAAAGACGATTATATCAACACGCTATACTCGGTCTTCTAAAGGTTTTTTTTTTTTTTTTTATGTCTGGAGGAATCAACAACTAGTTGGGACGTGGCCGTGTTATCCAACTGCTACCACTATAACCTCCAAGTGTGCCCACAAGGCCCCATACACGGCACACATTGTAAGTCGGGGGGAGTTGAACTCGAAACCTCATGGAACTTCATTTTCACGGCACTTGCCAATTGAGCTGCCCCCCCCCGGGGGCTCGGTCTTCTAAAGTTCAAGAGACCCCAAATAAAGTTTTTAAAAAGGAGAGTTATATAACAGGGGTTTTTAATTCCAAGTCAAAAGGTGTCAACGATTAAAGTAAATACAAAGTACAATAAAAAAAAAGTTGATTAGTGGGAAAAAAATAAATTAAGTCATAAAGTTATTAAAAGGGAAAAATAATAAAAATAAGGAATTAAAGTTCTTTTAGTTACTTATATATAAGTAACTATAAGAACATACAAAGGGTATTTTATAT
>ML789226.1:22936-79309 GCA_009831015.1 Picea engelmannii | reverse complement strand
TGTTGTGTTGTGGTTGCGCTGTGTTATATGGTTGTTGCACAATATTATGTTGCTGCTATGCAGTGTTGTATGGGGCTGGTACTTGGTTAAAATGAGATGCGGCTTTCATGGTCATCATTTCTTCCTGCACCCTATATGCATATGATGTCCTCTCCCTCATCAACTCCATGGTTCTACAATATTTTTCATCATGGCCTACTGACTTGCAAAAGTTGCAATACAAACTATTTGGGACTATCTGGTACTTCTTCATCATTGGGAAGTGATATGGATCGTGGCCCTGTTTCTTGCATATTTAACACCATAGTCCCCCTATTGGTAATATATTTGGCATTCCTGTTTCCATGTACTATGTGAATGTTGGACATTCGTTCTTATGGTGTCCTTATGTCCTGCATGTGGTACACCAAACAACTTCTATTTTTCCTTACTTTTGTTATGGTTTAGCTGCAACATTAAGTTCTTTAGATCCTCCTTCAACTCCTCGATGGCTGGATCTGTCTTGTGATATTGGTTTTCTTCTAGTTGTAGGGATTCCTGCAGATCCTCTGCCTGCGTTTGAAACTTATGTCATCACAGTGGATATTTCAAGTTTGGCAATAATGAGTTGATGAACAGGTGCCTATGTTGCATATCTGTCATGACATAATTTAGCTTTCCTTTTAGTCTCTTGAATCTCTAGTCAATATCCCATATGGATTATCCTAGTTTCTATCGAATTTCTATCATCTCATTCATGTATTGGTCCTCTGAACCTGGCTTCTGAAAATCATTTATCAACAACTTCTTGATATCCCCAATCGTTCTAGTTGTTCCTGGCAGATTGTTTGTGGCTAGACTCATATACCAATCTAGTGCACAATCCCTTAGTGTTATAGCTAAATGTTCAAGTTTAGTGTCCTCTTCTCTGATCTGTTTTTCTTCCCATACATTTTTGTAGATAAACAAGTGCTTCATCGGGTCCTCCAATGCTTCTCCTTTGAATTATGGTAACATGATGGTGGGATCATGTCCTGCCATCCCAAATGTTGAACTATTACCTCCGTGCGATGTAGATACTTGACTACTGCTTCCTAAACTGGCTCTCCCAGTTGTTGCTCCTTGTGTATATGTACTTCATGTTGTCTTCTCCCGAAATTCGGTTGCCTAAATGGTGGTGTTCTCTTTGGTGTGTTAGTCACACATGGGTTTATGGGTTCCACAATGAAATTAATATGGAAAGGATTGTTTCCTTCTATTCTCGCTCTTGGACCTCTCATCTTCCTCTCATATGTCGCGCGCAGGATTTCTTGAATCTGCTCCACAGCCCGGAGATCCTCTACCTCCTCTTCATCACTTTCCAATCCTCCCCTCATGGCTATGACTCTCTTCTTGGTCTTCACCTTGTATTGGTAGGGTACTCCACTACATGTCTTTCCAGCTGTCGCCATAATCTGCTCGATCTAGTCGTCGTCCATCATGATTGGGTCCTAGGATTCATACTTCTTTCCTTTATCTCCTTTCATTTCTCCTTTTACTGTCAGTGCTTCCCTCCTTCCCCCATGCAGGCAGAGAATTTTAGTTTTCTGACTCCATTTTCATTACAATTTTGTTATAAATAAATATCTTAATAGAAGTATACAACGATATAATATGCCTTCCTCGAGGGATGCGTAGAAATTCTTTCTCTACTATGTTGTACAACTTCGTGGTATCTATTGCAAATTCTGTTATAGAGCCTGCGACAATACTATTGAGACAAAAATCTACTGCGCACGTGAATTTATTATCAACGCATTGTAGCTACGCGATCTCTTTGGGATTCCACTCTAGTTATCTGATCCGATTCATTGGATGGTTGTCTATCAATATTTTGATCCACTCCTACAATATGTGTGGCAAACCACAGAAAAATACTTCATGCAAGTCGGTGAATACGTGCTTGTCCAGATACTTGTGCAGTGTTAACTTGGGGTTCATGTTATCTTTCTATGCAAACTCTAGATCCTTTTTCTTCAGCCAGATTTCAATCTCTACCTTTGTGGGATTCCACAGTCTCAACATCCCCTTCTAGCAGTGCATTCTCTCACCTTTTTGTCGTCCGATCCGATATTCTTTTGACACGCCTTCCATAGATCTCATGTGCTCAATCCCATTGCCTTCTGATCAGTCGACAACAGAACCATTTGTTGGTTATAATATTTCTCTTTAGCCATTTACCACTACAGATTGACCCCGGTTCATAACCAAGAAGATTCCCAACAAAATCCCTTTAATACTATCGGCCCCTATAGTTACCTAGAAGGCAACGCAATACACAGAATGCACTGCGCAGTATCACTCGAGATAGCTCTTATGGGTGGCTGCAATACTTAGGTGTTTGCAACCTGGGACTGAACGAGATCTGTGCTTGTATGTCACAACCTTTATCTAGTCTATTTAACATCCTGTTATAACAATTATTCTATGTATGCATGTAAAATACCAGATCCACTTAATCACTTCATTCATTGAAAATTCATCAATTAATCAGACACAAAGACACATTCATTCAATCCCACAACATAATGTTATAGTGGTTCACCCCCTCCTGGGCTACGTCCACAAAGATCTCCCTCTTAGGATTTTATTATGGTTTAGAAAGATATCACACCACACGTGCTTGAATTCTTCATTCTCACTCTCCTCAGAATCTCCTTTATCCTTGCGAGGCTTACTAGAATGCACCAGGCTCCTTAGCCTACAATCTAACCCTCAGGATCGAGTTGCTCATTCCCTCCTTATCTCATCAGCTTAATGATTCGTATAGTTCTTACAGTACCCTTCATATCTCTCTCCCCTCTGTCTCTCCTTATTAGCCTCTCGTGTCTCCTTTAGCCTCTGTCTCTCTCCTATGTCCCCCTTCTTCTTCTTCTAAGTACTACTTATTTATATTTTGTTGTCTCACCATCCATTACAATGTATTACAAAAACCCTAACCCTAGAGTCATTAGTTCTTCCATGCATGCACGCGTGCTTCTTTTCCTTTCAGCTGTTGCTTTCCTGTTGCATGCCTTTCTTCCCAAAATAACATTTTTTTTTTATTCAACTTTCTTCCAACATAGGGTCTTACCATCCATTAGCCCTTTCTGTGCTCCAGGGGATGAGGATGGGATTTGGGATAAAGGACAAGTTTCCTGGAGGTTCCATGTTTGCTGACAGGAGTGGCACCTGAAGGAGGTGTTCTCATAGTCGACCATTTGCGTGTAAGGACCATCCTCAGTCCAATATATAAGAATCCTATCCGGAATCCCTTGATTGAGGTCAATTTCAACGCATATGTGGGAGAAAGTGACGAAGCCTTTCATTATCCGGTCTATGTCAATCTTGATAAACCTTCCCAACACATTGCCCAAGGTAGGTTAAAAAGATGGAGTATAAAAATGCAGAGGTAAATTGGGGAGTCTTACCCAGACCAGTGTAGTCATGGCAATCATAGTCAGCGGGTTGAAGTCAGGGAACCATCTCTGCATGGAAAGACCAAATCTTCCCCAAAACCATGGACCTTTCTCTAGCAGGCGTTGACAGTTTTCTTCTATGGAAAAGTTGACAATGAAGAACCCTTTGGAGCAAAAGAATAGCTCATGAGTTGATGACCAGGTCTTGTTTACCCATTCTCTTAGCACAGAGGCCGAGGGCCATAGTCCGTTGAAGCGATATATGAGGTATTTTTTGGGTAGATAAAAGAAGAGACATAGACGTGGGGATCTTCGACTACTGTTGTTGGAGGTTCTATGGACCGGTCCACAATGAAGGAAGATCTGAAAATCTCCTTTGCTACGGAATCTTCAGCCTTCGACCCCGAAGGAGAGGAAATCCTTGTTTTCATGGTGTGCTTGTAAGAGCTTGGATGAGTGGAGGATGGCACTCCTCAACGCAGACAAGAAGTGAGAGAAATGGTTGCATTCTTTAGATTCCCATAACCTTGCAGCAGAGAGCCATCCACAAGTTGTCGTCCTTCAAAGATTAGTCATTGAAAGCAAGGAAACATACTTGTATCTTGGTGGACTTGGGTTTTGAGCTCAAAAACAAAGTATGAATCCTAAGCATGCAAGCAAAGAGAATATCCAACGATGGTCTTTACAAAAAGGGGGAAGCCTGCCGCAGTCTCGGAGCTAGCCTCAGTGCGATACTTAGAATGAAGCCTCGATCTAGCATCACTCTGAAATCTATTCCTGTAATAGAGCGAGGGATAAACAGCCCCCAAGGGATGAATATCCATGAGGTCTCTGATGGATAAATGTTACCCGTACTCTAGATCCAGACAGCGACGGTGGCTAGGGTTCATCTCTTGCCACATGTGCAGTCTCTCCTTGGCTTTGATCCAGCCTCGAATGGTTGGTTCTCTCTCGCCAGATATAATTGGAGCCTCCCTCCTTGGTTGCAGATGTCCAACGAGGTTCCTCTTCAGCCACAACTTCTCCTCTAGCCATGGCAGATTCTAGGTTAACCATCATGATCTCTACGAACTAGCCTCCAAGATGAAAGTTATGGTTTGGTAATGATCAAATATTACAGGAAATAGTTCTGGTAATTAATCCTAAAATTATGGTAATTAAAGGATTACATGAAATAATTCTGGTAATTAATCCTGAACTTATGGTAATTAAAGGATTACATGAAATAATTATGGTAATTAATCCTGAAATTCTTGTAAAATATTGTTGAGTTTTTGAAGATAGATCCTTTAACATTTCATCTCTGGATTTGGAGTGACACAAAAATTCTAATTTTGTAAATTGGTTTATTAAGAAATGGTTTGAATACTTTGAATATTTCTGAACTATTCTTCATTATCAGAGTAAAGTCTATGATCACTGGAATAAGAAGATTTGTTTCTTGCTATTGAGTAAATAATAATAAGTTGTTGTTGCAAATGATTAATGTTGGAGTAGGAGCTTCTAAATTGACCATGAAATTGACCATAACATAAAACATGCTACTATAAAACAACTCTTGAACTTAAAAAAATCTTAAATTAATGGTTACAGGAATTCTGGTAACACCGTAATATGGTAACCATTGTGTCTTATAAATCTCGATCATATTGAAAGTACTGAGAGGGGTATTGTAAGAACTCTTGCTAAATAAGGTTGGGTGCCTTCCTTGTATAAATGTTTGGACTCTAAAAAACATGCTTTAATGCTGTAAAAAACTTTGGCTGCTAGAAAATTGAACCTGGGACAAAGAGAAAACATCCAGGCTTCGAAGCATAAGATGATTCTATGAATCTTGGACTATGCAGGGCTACAAATATTTTGAAACAAATTGAGCTCTAAATCTAATCCATACAACATGCTTATAAAAATAAGACTTGAACATTGGAATAATGATAATCTGGAGTTGGATATAGGATATTGTAAATCATGTAATTATTAAAAATACTAGAAATATTGCATGTTGTTTGAAATTTACCTGCCAGAATCCTGGTTTTCAAGCAAAGTTCATGTTCAATTGCACCAAAAGTCTAGTTTTCACAACTAGACATTATTTTTATACTTACTATATATTTATTTATTTTTCTACACTATCATACTTTACTTGAAAAAGAAGATCTCTTTGAAGTGTAGGAGTATTTCCAATGGAGTCATGTGCGTAACAGGACCACAAATGCACTCATATTCAAGTTTGAGAAACATTCTTTGATAAATACCAGAATATGAGGAACCAATTGCTCTAGTAAAAATGGTTCCAAGGAATACTAAAAGATCAAGTGATGTTGTAGAATGATGACTAATTGAAACCAAACTTAGATATAGTCCTTGTTTCCTTGGTTTCTTGTAGCTATCATGTCATGAAGTTCCTCAGAAAATTGATCATCATATTCCTGAGTACACAAGGGATCTGGTGACAAGCATCAAAGAAACTCTTCAATTTTTGGCTCTAGTATCTGATCCTCATCTGAGATTATCCATGACTCATTTATCGTGTCTTCTTGCTGATAAGGATTAGAAGAAACTTCTTAAGTCCTCCTCTTGTGGCATCTATTCATGGATCATTTTTTCCTTGACCACTTCATGAGGTGCAAACTCACCCCTAGTAATGACTCTGAACTTTGGAAATGGATTTGAGAAAATTTTTGTAGCAACACATCCTCCCTTGTTCAACACATTCTTGAGCATTCTTAAGTAATTCTAGCTAGTTGATGGTTCATGTCTTGCAACATGGTTTAGTGTATGGGGGGTTCTTACAACACCAAAAATAAAAACTTCTCTACCTTAACGTTAAAGAAATAAATGAAATCTTCTAAAAGAAAACACAACAAAAATAAACTTCAAAGAAAATATAGTCATGTACTTGAATGCCTCATGCTACTAAAACCCTATTGTCATTAAGTTATCTTTTGGCACGATTTAGGATTTTTCTTTCCATGAATAGTTAAAACTAAAAGAAAAAACATTGTACCAACATGACGAGGTCTTGGAGAAACTCACTAAAGTGACTGTGTCAGGCTTTAACACTATATAAATTATGTAGTGAGGTCATATTTGCATCTTATCACTTCTCGTCCTCCAAGTCGTAAATGTTGGTTCAACTAAATAACCTAAATGTTAAGACTCTAATCCATTTAGCATCTCCTCGAGAAGGATGCCAAAAATTCCAATCAAATTATATGTATAATTTTTGTTACATTTTATTATCAATCTAGTGGCATAAGCTTGTGATATGCAAACACAATATGTGTAGGATCATAGCCTATTTTAAAACCTATGAACTACTTAAATGTAAAAAAAATTCAATCAATCACATAATTAATCCTCCTTGAGGTTGGTGACTCTTAAATCAAAGATCAAGATGAATGGTATTTGTTAAAACATAGGTTACGCCATATTCCACAATAATTGATTACAGTTGCAACATGTACTTCATTCCTAGTATTTTGATTTGATTATTGAGAGTTTGTGCTAAAAACCTGATATGTATTCTGTAATAAGAAAGTAACTCTAAAAGAAAACTCAAAACCATTTGCAAATTCAAACCTCCTAAGATTTGGTTACTCTTCAACAAAATACCCTTATGATTGGATTTTGTAAACATTTAGGTCACAATAATTATTTGTAATGTTAATTACTTTTCTATCACAGGGACCGTGTTACTAATATATAAGGCTTGATTCATTTGAGAGGGTTCTCTAAGAGAAACACTTTCCTGCAAATTAAACACTCCACACAAGAAGCTGAAATAGAAACACACAATATTGAAAGAAATACTTAAATAAAAAAAGGGGCATAAATTGATAACAAAAATAAAGAAAAGGAAAAAGAATCAATGTAGATTTACTTTTGAAGCGAGGGGGGCCTTTCTCTTCTAGAAGAAAGATAAAATAAAACCTAGATGCTAGGAACTTCTTAACACACCACCATTTAGGAAAACATTGCTTGTATTATCTACTGAGCATAGTTCTTGTGATTACAACGTCTTTGCCAACATTTCATTCATTAATACCCCCCCAACTATGGCATTCTTTATTTATTGATACATATGTCAAAATAGAGGAAATGATTGCTATTGGGGATAACATCGAATCCTTGAAATTTTCCTTTCAAATAAGAGAATACACATCTTGATACCAATGATAGTCACAAGATAATGATTTAAAATCATTCAATTGGATTCCCCAAATCATATTGAAATTGTTTGGAATGTACACCCACAATTTCATGCAAGAATTGTTAGATCTGTGTTGGATTTGACTATACATAGGTATCATGAATTCATGGGGAATTGAATTTCAATATGCTACCACCAATATCATGTAAGATTGCTCAACCATTACCTTATTTAGAATTATCACCCCATCTTGTTCTGCACTGGAACTCTAAGTTGGGAATTTGACTCAATTATGACCATGAGATGGATGTAATGTGCCTTTCCAAATGAACACTCTAGGAGATTGATGTAATATCCTAAGTGATTCTTGTAGGCTATAGTCAGTGGAAGAAAAGGGGATTAATTAATTATTTGATGTCATTTGGGCAAAAATCAATCTTTTTAAAGTGACATTGAGTAATTAAGTGAAAAGGTGTTTTAAGTGACTTTGAGCTTATAAGTCACTTTACTTTATTAAAAGGGTAAACAAGTCAGTAAAAGGGTGAAAGGTGAAATAAAAGAGGAATGAGGGTGCCCTCTCTCATTATGCATTGTTATTTTCTAAAAACAAATTGGAGACAGATCTTGTAGATTTAGCTCTTGGGACAAAAAACCCTAGAGAAGAACATTGGTTTCGACGGTGAGACTATCCACCCTAGATGATCATGGAAGAAAGATCGCTCATATATTTCATTGTGCTTCATTGTGGCCGAGAATTCATCATTTGGAGATTTGGTTTCTCATTTCGTGGTTGAGTTTGCTTGTATGAAAGTTGAGTTCTCTTGAGGAGGTCGAGTTATCTATGTGTAGGTCGTTTCATTCCTAGGGGAATCATATTTCATAGTGTAGAAGATAAGTTTGTGGAGGAGGGTTGAGTTCTTGACTATTAGAGGTCGTGTTTGCTGAAGGGACCAATATTTCTCTTTGTTAGGTGAAGTTACCTTGTTTTTTGGGTTGATTCTCAGTAGTTGGGCTATGATTAATGCTATTGTATGAGTTTCCTATAGCAGAGGACAATTTGGATGAGATAGGGGCCAAGTTTATTGTGGGAGAGATGCCTCAAATTGTGGTTGTCATTGGCTACTGAGACAAGTCTTACTATTGCTAGGAGGGATGACAACAGGGGGTTGTCACCTATAGGCCTGTCTACTATTTTATAGGCCGCCACACTTACTTTGTTAGGTCGATTTCTTTACCTACAAACCTATAATCTTCAACAACAAAAATATACCAAGTTCCATATTATTGTTGATGTACTATTTGTTGATATTTTCAATGTACTTCAGTTGTCATAAATAATTAAAGGAATAAATATATTTCATTCTTGATATTGGGGTTTCATTATAAATCACAATAGATATTATAAATACATATGAATTGTTTGATAAAATGTTTGTCTGCAAACGGTTTGACGAAATGTCTACATTGTTAAACTGAGTAAAAATCCAAAAACAATTAGTGGGGACATTACAGTTGTATCAAATCCACAATCCTGCTAGCCTGAGGGGGTTTGTTTTTTCATGAGGCGTGAAGACAGGGTATACATTTCCTACAGAAGTAGAAAGAAGAAAAGGATAGAAAACATCTTTCAATCAATTTCAAAAGAAGAGAACCAACCAAAATCAGAGAAAGAGGGAGACATGGGGGACAACAATGAGATACCTAAGAACAGTGCTTTGCTGATGTAGGAGCATATTTGGTTATGGGAAATCCGCATCACCCAAAAAAATTTCAATTGTGAACAAGTTCAATTAGGATGAATAAAGATGGCTTCAAATATACCTTGAAGCTTGTGTTGCGATTCCTTATTACAAGATTCTGAATCGTACCCAAACGACGAATGACGGCATTGTGATTCCTTTGTTGCAACTCCACGATACAGGAAAAATGATGAAACTCCATGCTACAAGTAATATGTTGCAACTCTCCGCTACAAGATTATCTATTTCAACTCCATGCTACAAAAATTATGTTGCAATTCCACTCCATGCATCCTAGGAAGATAAATTGCCAAGTGACATTCATTGGTGAAGGAAGAGGGAACGAAATTTGAATTGGGAAATGACTGGGAAACGAATAGTCATGACTATTCATCTCCCTCAGTGGATGGAAACAAATTGACAATAGAAGAGTTAGGGATAAAAAGGGGGAGGAAAGGAGATGAAGGGTTGGGTCGTTCGGTCAAGAAAAAAAAAGGAGTTTCTCTAAGGTTCGATTGAAGTGACTGGTGTCACCACATAGAAAGGGGTCCAGAAAAGACTGTATCAAGAGATAATGGATTGTAACTATTAACCACATTGTAATCAGAGGAGTTCTGAAATAAATGATCCGAACAAGAATTCATAGTGTGTTTGTGTTCTTGTGGTTGTAATTAAATTCTTCTATTCCAATATTTGATAACAATAAATGAAATTTTTGTTGTGTGTTCAAACATGAGTTATGTTGTGCATTATGAATGTAGAGAATAGTCTTGTAGGTGCTAGAATTGTTGCAAGGTTTTTTCGTTGCGTCACATTCATATCCTAGATGATTTAGCTAGGGGGAAACAACAACTGGTACAACTCAAGACACAATTCATTACCAACACTCAAGAAAATAAAAATCATGTGGGTAAAAATGGTGCAGGGGGTTCCAATGGGAACAATGAAAATCATATAGAATGAAACAACAATAATATTCCCACACAAATTAACATTAGGGCCACCTATAGAGTGACTTCTAGACCACTTTTTCCTTGGTTCTTGGAGCAGTGAACATGAAATCAAGAACAACCAGGACAAGGTGAATATTTTAGTGATTACTTGAGGGAGTACCGTGATCTTGGTGATGATTTCTTGGTATCCATGTTAGTACAAGACCACTGTACTATCAAATATAGGAACAAAACAAGGGATTTCAATAGGGGTCAACATAACATTGATCTCATGCGAAATGTTGGAAAGTTATCCATTCCTTCCTTTGATGGTTCTAATAAGTGCACAAATAGAGCATGGGTACATAAGTTGGACACCTACTTCCAAGTCAATCCTATGACAGAGGAAAAAGTGATTAAATTCACTACCTTGCATTTAGATGGAGAGCCCGATGAGTGGTGGTACCATGGATTGGTGACTATGGGACATGCCATCATTACTTCCTATCTGGACTTCACATAGAAGTTGATGGAGTGATTTAACAAAAATGATCCAGATCTACATTTTAGAGATTTGTCACAACTCAAACAAGTTGGGACATCAGAAGCCTACATTACATAGTTCCATAGGATTGCAGTCATGGTGAAAAATATATCTAAGCAGAGGCTAGTTAGTTGTTCACGGAAGGATTATCCGAGCCACTGCGTGGTTGGGTTAAATCCTTCAAACCAAAGTCTCTATAGGATGCCATCATCGGGACACGGGACTTAGAGGATGCGGTCCCAAAGAACAAAATTTTCTTGAAAACTTTCATTCCCCATAAAAACAAGGACAACAAACCTTACCAGAAGGAGTGGATCGGAAAGGAGAAATTGAATGAGGTGACTCATAATGAGTTGAGAATAAATAAGCTTTTATTCAGTTGTAAAGAGCCTTGGGATCCAAGACATAGGTGCATTGGGAAGGGAAAGGTACAATATATAGAGGTGCACATAGACAGTGACAAGGAAGAGGAGGAAGCTACACAGAGACATGGAAATGAGCATGGAGACTCAAGTGATGATCAACCTCATGTGGAGGCCAAGGGTGGGACTACCGCCACTCTATCAGGAACCCCTAGATACTACACTTGCAGAGTTAGAGTACTACGGGGACAACATGTCAGAACGTTAGAGTACTACGATGACAACATGTCAGTACTACGGAGACCCACAAATTCATTGATGCGGTGATGGTTTCTAGGAGATGCATTGCTACAAAGGACTTTGAGGGGTTCAATGTGGTAGTGGTTGATGGATTTAATATGACATGCACATGAAAAATTCTAAGGTTGGATATGGCGTTGGGAAACTATACTTTGACTGACGATTTTTATGTGGTTGATTTGACAGACATTAATATATTCTTGGGTGTTCATTGGATTCATTATTTAGGGGAAATTACGATGAATTACTAGGTAATGGAGATTATATTCAATACAACAAAAGACAAGAAGGAGATTCTGAGGGGCATGTCAAATTGTGGCCCTGATATTATGTCAACCAAAAGGATGGAGGCCCTCTTTAGGCATGTAGACATAGCTTGTGCAGTGGAATGTTTGATCACAACTCAAGAAATAGTGGGGGATCAACAACATCATCATGAAGATGTTCAATCTTTGCTGAGAAAACATAATCACATTTTTGGAGAGATACCACCAGGGAGACCACCTGACAAAGGATTTGAGCATACTATATCATACTACGACGTCGAGGAACTAGACCCCCAAGTTGGTAAGAAAATTGAATTATGTAAGTAATACTACTTCTTGTGTAATTGATTTCTAGTTGAATAACATACTAGGGGGTTATATTACAAAATTTGCAATAGTTTGTACCCAGTCATATAGTATCACAGAGAGGGATTTATTTAAAGGTTCGCGCGGAAGTTTTATGAAAGAATTGGGTACCTGGATAAAGATTTTTTTGTGCGACAAGTGTGTGATGACGATGGAGTCTGATTGCTAAGGGGATTCGTGCACATAAGGCTCCATGGGATGACCACATGATATTCTGAAGGTAAGAAGGAATAAATAAAGAAATTACTAAGGAAGGGAGGGACTAAGGATGAAAAGAAACAAGGAAGGTATACTAGAAGAAGAAGATGAGTTTGGAGTACCAGTGGAAGAAGATACAAGAGGTTGAAGACTGGGGTTGAGGAAGGAGAGCCCCAGACTCTAAGGTTGGATCTGACGTTGGGAAACTATACCTTGACCGATGATTTTTATGTGGTTGATTTGGCGAATATCAATATAGTCTTAGGTGTCCAGTGGAATCATTCTTTAGGGGAAATTATGATGAATTACTAGGTAATGGAGATGAGATTCAACACAACAAACGACAAGAAGGATACTTTGAGGGGCATGTCAAATTGTGGCCCTAAGATTGGGTCAACCAAAAGGATGGATGCCCTCTTTAGGAATTTAGACATAGCTTGTGCAGTAGAATGTTTGATCACAACTCAAGAATCAGTGGGGGATCAAAAACATCATCATGAAGATGTTCAATCTTTGCTGAGAAAACCTAACCACATATTTGGAGAGATACCACAAGGGAAACCACCAGATAGAGGCTTTGAGCATACTATACCGTACTACGACACCGAGGAACTGGACCCCTGAGTTGGTAAGACAATTGAATTATGTAAGTAATACTACTTTTTGCACAATCGATTTATGGTTGAATAACATACTCGGGGGTTATATTACAAAATTTGTAGTAGTTTGTACCCAGTCATATAGTATCACAGAGAGGGATTTCTTTAAAGGTCCACATGAAAGGTTTATGAAATCATTGGGTACTTGGATAAATATGTTGTTGTGTGACAAGTGTGTGATGACGATGGAGTCTGATTGCTAAGGGGCTTCGCACACATAGGGTTCTAGGGGATGACCACATGATAGTCTGAAGGTAAGAAGTAATGAAGAAAGAAATGACTAAGGAAGGGAGGGATTGAGAATGAAAAGAAATGAGGAAGGTATACCAGAAGAAGAAGATGAGTTTGGAGTATTGCGCATTGGAAGAAGATACGAGAGGTTGAATTCTGCGTAGTGAGTATGAGAAGAGAGAACCTTGTGCAATAGTATGTATCGTATAAATACTGCACACAAAAGGAGAGGAAGAGGATTCTCAGTTCAATCCTATAATAGAAGAGCCATTAAGTCCTACTTAAGATGGATCCTATGACAATTCCACGACCCCATGTGCATCACCTATATCTGAGATAACATTTGAGGATTTGTCGAAAGAACTTATAGTTAGCAGAGGAAGAGATAGTAGTAGTAGCCAGAGCAGTGGAAGCAGTGTGTCAAGTTAGAGCCAACCAACTACATCGGGGTGAGGTACTACACAAAACACCATGACAGGGTTAGAAAACATGTTGAGAATGCTTGATTTCTAGTGAGTTGGGTCAACGGACCCAAAACAACATATATTTGTATGTGAGACAATTTGGGTTGTGAATAATGTCTAAGATGAGTCCAAAACGATTGGGCATTTGGAAAAAACATTTAGAGGCCGCACATTAATATGGTACATGAAACCGTAGAGTAATATGCCAATAGGTCAAGAAAGGACACTGGCAGAAATTCGACAAGCATGATTGAAAGATTTTAAGAAGTTGAAGTTTGAGTTGTAGTACATCAAAAAATTGAAGGAAATAAAACAAGTGCAGATTGAGTCAGTGTCAGACTATGATCAAATATTTAAGGATTTGATGGGTAGGTTGACATTTCAAATTCTTGATCAAAAACATAGAGAATGGTTTATTGCAGGACTATTGCCACACATTCGTTGCCTATTGATACAATAGAAGTTTGTGTCGTAGTCTGAAGCTTTGGAGATTGTGATGAAATTGGAAGTGTCTCCTATAGGATATGGTGGGGGGATGGATCAAGTCCAAACACAATTAGCTACCTTAACAATTCAATTGGCAAAACCGACGAAAGGAAAGGAGAAGAAGGAACAATTCTGGTGTACCAAGTGTAGGACTGAAGCCCACCATAAGGACAAATTCCCATCCTTTGCGCATTATTTTGCAACTAGAGCACCAAACCCATTACCATGAGGGGGTACTGCGAAATATGTAAGATATGGGGAAATCATCCACCTAATTTCCCTTGCTGTAGAAAACCAGAGTACCCCAAGGAATTTATTTTTTAACTTTTGCAAGTCAATAGGGCATGAAGAGAAGGACCACCACACATTTGATTTGGTGAGAGAGAGCACTTCAGATATGTATAGAATTTAGGAGGAAAATTCCATGAAAGAAGGAGGTGGTCCATAGTATAATAATTAGAGATGCTTTAATCTAGGAAGCTGAGGAGGATTTGAAAGAGGTCGAGGCAGAGGAAGTTTTGGCAGAGGAGGTAGAGGCCCAATAATATTCTACAATTGTAATCAACCAGGACACTTGGATTGTGACTACATGAATCCTTATACAACCTACACATATTGTAGAGAATTGGATCATGAAAAAAAAGACTACCCTCAATTACATTTTAAGTGGTAGGCAAGAGGGAATCATAAACATAACTTGAATAAGAATGTACAAAAAATATCAATAGAGATATGTGATGAAGGACCCAAAATAGCAGCAGTCACGTGTAGAGGAATTAAGACAGGAGTTGATGTGACAAACATAAGGAGGCAGAGTCAGAAATGGGTGAGGAAATCAGTAGGACCTATGCCGAAATTTGACCCATGGAAAGAAAAATAAAGATATTAGTAGAAAAGGAATGAGATACTAGGACCGGATTGGATAGCATCAACATCATCGACAACCCCTGTGGTTGACATTCCTTTGATCTATGATCGTACTACTCTGGAAAGGCCCTTTGAAATAGTTTTTGAAAATTTGTTTAGCATTGATGAAAGATGAAATTTCATTGAATGCATTGTGCAAAATGATTGATAATTGCACGCAAGAAATGGAACTTCCTACCATGTAGAGGGTAGTGAACCAGGTATTGCGCAAAAAGAGGACGAGCGACGAGTTCAAATTAAGTGCGTAGAGTGGGGATTATGATATGGACTAGGTCATTTTAGACTTAGGTTCTCATGTAAATGTTTTTCCGAAACAAACATGGGAAATGATGGGGAAGCCAAAGTTGATTTGGTCTCCCATCTAGTTAAGATTGGCGAGCCAACACAAGATAGTAATGATTGGTTGATTGTTAGGGGTACCTGTGAATATAGATGGGGTGCGTGGTATAGAAGATTTTGAGGCCATCGAGATCATGGATTAAAATCAGCCATATCTAGCACTAATGGGGCTTGAAGGGGCCTTTGAAAATTAGGAAACTATTAATATGAAGAAAAGGGAAATGATATTTGAAGTAGGGGACTTGAAGGTTATCAATCATTGGATCCGACATAAAGAAAGAGGTATATCGAACCAACTAAAAGGAATGAAATTGATAACCTATATAATACGACTGCATGAATGGATGACTACGTTAATCCAACTGCATATGGCACCCTAAGTTGGAGAAGCATTATCTCATTTGCATTAGATTCAGAGGAAGGACTAGAACATTGGCAACAAAGGATGCATGGAGTATCAACTAGACGGTGTGCCCGCATGACTCGATCATTGCGTTGGATTGGAATGAAATTATGCAACCCGCCCAAGTATGATGGTTTGCTGACACATAATCTTTTGTATAGTCATTTGAATTTCATATACCCAAAAAAAATAGATTGTTGGCATTAGATGTTGTCTTGAAAGCCACTCTAACCAGACGGTGGGATGCATATAAAGAAGGAATAGAAGATTGACAGGAGTGTAGAAGATTAATGCAAGTGAGATTTGGTACCGAGATTGAGTATACTGTGCATAAATAGACATGAGTAAGTGACCCAACAGATCATATTGTGGAGTGCAAAAATATATGGAGTTTGATACCAAAGAAGGAATGGACGCATAAGTTCATACATACATTGGATATTATTGTCACACAATCTGTACTTTCCCAAAGCCCACGACAAGTGAGGGATATTGGCGTAACAAACATGATGTCCTATCATTCTCACCTCAATAAGAAATCCCCACTTTTTAGGGATGGATAGAAGTCAAACCCAAGGGAGGCATCCTCGGTAACCTAAAGGGCTGGAAAATTAGGGTTATGGTCAAGATATATTCCGCCTTCTCATTGGTTACCAAATTCACTAAGTCTATGTAAAACAAAATGAGTTTAATAAAATTCTTGATGTAACTTCCTGTGACAAGACAATATAACATGCATATACAATAATCCTAAGAGAAAATATGATAATAATAACTCTTATCGCACAGTTTGTAGCTAGGATAAAAGGCTATAAGGTAGAGGGCCAAACTGGCATAACAAGAACCTATCCCACCCAATGTCACCATGATGGGAAGGCTCTTTCTCTTTAGGTAGGCTAGGCCCAGGGGAGATGTCCCCGGTGACCTGGGGTTTTGAAAGGGAAAAGGATAAAAGGACAAGGAAAAATCCCCCCTTCACAGATCACCACCGATCAGATAGTCCCGACTAAACAACCAATAATAAGGTATAACCAAAGAAAAGAAAAGCACCTGCTTGAGACAATGCAACAAGGAAACTGATATGTGCAATCTTGGTTAGTACTTCATATAAATCAGTGACTATATGATATTCAATATAAGCAATTTAAAACTAAATGTTGAGGAAGTCAATGTTTACAAAATAACAATGATAAATGTATCACTTGTCAATAGATACAAGAATGATATAGCATCCAATATAATCAATCGAAACTTAGTCTAATATATTCCCTCATCTACCATTCAATTTCTCATAGACAAAACGTTGTTGCATCAATGATATAATAGCAAGGAGTGACGTCAGCATTCAGGGTTAGTAGGTTAGGGTTTTGAGATTCAAAAGTTTTAAGAGTTTGTTTGATCGGCTTCACTTCAACGTTTGAGGACTCTCAGATCAGTGCCTTAGGGTTTAATGGAGTCATAAGTGAAGGACGCAAAGGTTGAAGGAGATGAGATTTTTAAAGGACTAGAGGGAAAAGTTTCAAGGTGATGCTAAAGAATGGCCTAAAAAACAGAACCCTAGGGGAGAGAGGCTCACTCTGGTGTTGCAAAAGCAAGGCCTCGTGCTCTCTCCTCCTTCCTGGAAAATGGATAGCTTAGATGAAGCACAAAAACAAGACAAGAAGGCTTAATGAGGGAGAGTGTTTCTACAACAAGGCTCTTTCATCAAACCCTAAAGGAAAAACGGCCCTAAGTGTAGATAACCTAGGCCTGGGACGTCTTCCTCCTCTTGGATTCTAAATGGTACGGCTATAATAGGGGAAAGAGAAACAAGGAGTGTAGCTACAACTAGGCTCTCTTTCTCTCTTTCAATGGTCGAAAGTTTCTCTATCAGGGGACATGAGACAAGGACCTACTTGTGTTCTTGTCACCTATGGTTTTGATTCAGAAAATTTATAAGCAATATGGAAGAAATTTAAACTACAACCATTCAATAAGAAGTTTTGCAGAGAAAACACTTACAATTCATGAAGAAATAACCATGCAAACCCTAGTTGTAACACCTTCCTTCAAGAGAAACACCATAAATGCAAAAAAATCTCTTCCTTCAACAAGTGTGCATCACTTAATTCATCCAAAGACCCAAATAGGGCGCAAAAATCAGACCTCACTATGAGTGAGTGAATTTGTTATGATCAAAATGAGAGTAAAAACCCTCAATATATAGTGTATCAATGACCTAATTTACGTTTTAGGTCATAAAAAGGCTGACAAGGCCATAATGTCAAAATAATACTATTTTTACATTAAATGCTAAGTAAAACCCTAATCAAGCAAAAGGTGAGATGCCAAGCCCCTCTGAGGGAGACGTTAGCCCTTTCTAGGGCCAGTGCAACATCCAAAAGCAAAACATTAGCCCTCCTTAGGCTCCTCCAAACTTCCACACGTTCCAACCACCCTGTCCATCTTCCATATGCTCATGATGACATCATAAGCCTCCTGGTGACATCCTGGGTCATCTGGAGCCAACATTCCACTGCAAGTGGGTCAATCCCCCTAGGTCCAGCTCAGTGAAAGAGCCCCTAATGGAACGTCCTCTTCTTCTCTCGTGCAAAGGCCCTAATCCATCTCCATCCTGTCTCTGCCCCCTGATGGGGTCTCAACATCCACCTGGTGGGCTCTTCAGCCCCATGGAGGTCCGAAATGGTCATCTCCCCATGTGTACCAATCCAAATGGTACCTATCCATCAGGCATGGTCCTGCACATCAAAATATATGCCCTCCATGGGCTCATCGGTCACAGGGATCATAGCAATGTCAATCACATCTCATCATCAATATTATTAAACATATGCATAAAACCCCTAATACATCACTCAATAGCTCAAAGACATTACAAAAACCCGCAATACAAGGTTGGACAAAAGGTCAAGGCGTCCTATTGGGCCAATGTCCACAAGAAAAGGAAAGTTTCCAGAAAGATCTCATCCAAGCCATGTAAGTGAGGTGATGTGGCTAGGGATGTCCAAACATGTGGGTGCAATGAAGGCCAAGGATGCATAAGTGTTACATGTGGGTGCCTTTGTAAAAGGCGAGTTGTACCTGTCATGGATGCATTTTTTCCAAGCCCATTCTTGCCTTTATTCTTTTTATTCTTGTTTTATTCTTTTATTTGCTTTTTCTTTTTGTTCAAGAGCCAATCACGGGACACTGCATTGGCATGGTGACTAGAGCTGACAATGTTACCCACCAGTACTTTCACATAAATGAAAAGGTTGGCTTGTGATGAGACCTCATTTCCCTTGGCCATGCAACCAAGAGTCACTGCCCTGGCGTGGTAACCAGTTGGTGGCAATGTCATACTGCTATATACCCATGAACCTAATAGGATGGCTCGTGATGCGACCCCCTATCCTCTGATTAGGTCTTGTTTTATTATTTTTTTGGGTCCCTCTTGTTTCTTGCTAAGATGACTTTTATTTCTTTCTCGGATCCTTGGGCGAAGCATCGCGAGGTTTATTCTTAGGATTTTATCTTTTACCAACTTGCTTTTACCTTCTGGGCCTTTAGCCCCTTCTTCCCACAAGGTAAGGTGCAGTCCTGAATATAGGTCAACCCAATGCCTAGAGAAGGGGAAAGGGATAGATGAGCGGGAAGCAAGATGTAAAAGTGGTAGTATGATGGGAGCGGACAATGGATTTTCAGAAATACCTCTAGTGGCAAACCAAAAACCTATAGACACAGGCTTGCTAGGGCACCCTGTCAATCCCCCCAAACATGGTCAAGTGGGAAAATGTAAGATCTAAGCAGTTGTTAGAGATAAAAGGAATCAGATGTATATATTCAAAGGTTTCAATGATCAAAAGTGACACATACGATGATACCTGGACCAATTACCTCATGGAGAAAGAACCTCTTCTGATACATGACCAAGTCGATGGTGATGGATGTTGTTGTTGATGTCAAGACAAAAGATGATGGAAGAAGAAAAGGTGGGCCCTCCAGGGCCATGCTCAAGTCAATATTTCTCTCGGTACTCCATGTCTAGGACGTGTGGGCCTCGAAACATGATCTCCTAGTTATCCCTAAAAAGTGGGGATAACATCTAGCTCCAACTCGGGGACATGTGCTCACCGTAGAGCGCATGAGAGCCTCAACATCTCTGGCATATCCTACATACCTTCTCCATCTCGATAGAGGTATCAATAACAAAATTGGGGTGGTAATGCCACCCCAGCATACATAGATATATATACTAAAATAAAGAAATCAATGAGTAATAAGATGAAAGAAAACTTCTTACCTGTAGTTACCTGTTGGCTGGAATGTTGGGTGTAGTCAAACAACCAGTGAAGCCAATCAAACAATGTTCCTCGATACCTACCTTTGTGCTTTATCATAAAACAAAATAGTGATAAATCAAGCACAAAAATGTCATGGGTTAGAATATATATCATATCATCGAAAATCTCGAAGTCTAACTCATGGAGGCGGGTGGGAGGGAAAAAGTGATCCCAATACATACTCTCAGGAGAGTGCTCAATCCATCTCAGGAATGGATTGTGAAAAGTCAAAGGTTCAGGAGACTGACTCGAGGAAATTGAATGTTGGCTACCTTGGACGTCTTCACAACTTGAGGCCCGAGAAGGGATTAGCAAAAACTGAAAGGATGACTGACCATTCCTAAAGGGGAGGTTGGAAAACTGTGATAATAGGCTTCTTCTTGAGGCACTCAACTTTCCCCTAAAATATAGAATGAGGTTTTTCCTTATAGGAGACTTGGGATAAGGGACATGTTTCCAAACCACACCTTCAGTGACATAGGGGGGTAAAGTGATCAAAGGGGGTTGGAAAATCTTATCACAAGTATCCTGCTTTAGGGAAGTAACTTCTTTATTTTTATCAACATCTGAGCATAACGATGGTTGATAATTTTCTTCATAAAGTTAATCTAAGTGCTCAGAAGAATAGTCATCAAAGTCCTCAAGGTATGACCAAAAATTATATGGAGAGCATAGCATTAGGTCATCCTTGGGTGTTTGAATAAGGTCAGGTTCTTGTTGCCAGTTGTCAAAATTATTAGTAACTTCATGTGATAAATGCAAATGCAACCTTTGGAAAGGACCATCAATGTTGTACATGGGATTGCCATCATATCTAATCATATCCCATCCACGTTTCCTGACATGTATGAATTCATCAAAATTATCAACAAAGTCATTATCTTCATCATAACATGAAGGGGTTAAAACAACCGATACTTCTTTGCTCTCTACATCATAAAATAAAAAATAATTGAAAGTTTTGAAATAACTCACCTTGTTTAATCCTTCCTGTGCAGGAGCTTCAAGTGTTTGGATAACTTCATCAAGTGGAAGATCTACCTCCACATCTCCAGTCTTGAGACAAAGAGGATCAAGCTTGTCCAAGGGTTCCATTTCCTCTTCACTCTCTGAGTCATAGAACAAGGTATCATCAAAAAACTGGAAAGGAAAATGACTTACATCATTCTCTTCATCTTGTGTAGGAGGGATAGGATCTTGGAGGGCTTCATCAGGCCAAGGAGCGGTTACTGGTGCTTCATCCTCACAATTCACTTCTTTAGTCATGTATTCACTACACTCTATTGAATGATGGGAAAAATCCTRCTCCTTTTCAAGGGGTTGACAACGTTCTTCATGGATCTCTATTTTCACATTAGAGGGTTCTTKATGTTGAACATGATAAGCATTTTTGAGATCTKCCACAATCTCAGTAGTGAATCCCCCATCTTCCAAGGCTATTGTGAGATTATGAAGGGCATCTTCATACGTTTGGCARCATGGTTTGGTAAGGTCAATGAACCTACTRATGAGGTGTATGAAAGATGATATACCCHTGTCTTCGCAACAACTCTTAAWCCRATCTTGCAAGTAGGATGGCARAGTGAGTATGAATAATTTTATAAGAGCATCCTCTCCTCCCAACTTTATCTCACTCAAATACTCCAAAAAATTTACGATGTGAGGAGTTGGGAGCCCAAAAATGTTGGAGAGTTGTTTAGCCATTTTGTATCAAAGTAATTTGGGTATCCTTGAAAATTTTTGAAATCAATACTCGGATACATTTGTTCCAAGTGTGCCATGATCCCATAACTTGGAAATGTCACAGATTTTGAGAGTAAGGTGGCACCCTGAAAAAATTAGTGGAGTTGCCAGATAATTTGCCTGAAACTATCAAAGGATAACAGAAAACACCCTAGTGGAGTTGCCAGGTAAGCTTGTCAGATAAAACTTTAGAGGCAAGGCTTACCGAAAAGATTTGTCGTTTGAGGAGAATTGACTCAGTGTTCCCTGACAACGACGCCAAAATGTTATCGCACAGTTTGTAGCTAGGATAAAAGGCTATAAGGTAGAGGGCCAAACTAGTGTAACAAGAACCTATCCCACCCAATGTCACCACGATGGGAAGGCTCTTTCTCTTTAGGGAGGCTAGGCCTAGGGGAGATGTCCCTGGTGACCTAGGGTTTTGAAAGGGAAAAGGATAAAAGGACAAGGAAAAATTCCCCCTTCACATATCACTGCCAATCAGATAGTCCCGGCTAAACAGCCAATAATAAGGTATAACGAAAGAAAAGAAAAGCACCTACTTGAGACAATGCAACAAGGAAACTGATACGTGCAATCTTGGTTAGTACTTCATATAAATCAGTGACTATCTAATATTCAATATAAGCACTTTAAAAGTGAATGTTGACGAAGTCAATGTTTACAAAATAACAATAATAAATGTATCACTTGTCAATAGATACAAGAATGATATGGAATCCAATATAATCAATCGACACTTAGTCTAATAAATTCCCTCAACTACCATTCAATTTCTCATAGACAAAACGTTGTTGCATCAATGATATAATAGCAAGGAGTGACGTCAGCATTCAGGGTTAGTATTTTAAGGTTTTGAGATTCAAAAGTTTTAAGAGTTTGTTTGATCAACTTCACTTCAACGTTTGAGGATGCTTAGATCAGTTCCTTAGGGTTTAATGGAGTCGTAAGTGAAGGACGCAAAGGTTGAAGGAGATGAGATTTTTAAAGGACTAGAGGGAAAAGTTTCAAGGTGCTCCTAAAGCAGGGCCTCAAAAAGAGAACCCTAGGGGAGAGAGACTCACTCTGGTGTTGCAAAAGCAAGGCCTCGTGCTCTCTCCTCCTTCCTGGCAAACAACTAGCTTAGATGAAGAACAAAAACAAGGCAAGAAGGCTTAATGAGGGAGAGTGTTGCTACAACAAGGCTCTTTCATCAAACCCTAAAGGAAAAACAACCCTAAGTGTAGATAACCTAGGCCTGGGACATCTTCCTCCTCTTGGATTCTAAATGGTATGGCTAGCACAGGGGAAAGAGAAACAAGGAGTGTAGCTATGGCTAGGCTCCCTTTCTCTCTTTCAATGGCTGAAAGTGTCTCTATCAGGGACATGAGACAAGGACCTACTTGTGTGCTTGTCACCTAGGGTTTTGATTCAACAAATTTATAAGCAATATGCAAGAAATTTAAGCTACAACCATTCAATAAGAAGTTTTTCAAAGAAAACACTTACAATTCACGAAGAAATAACCATGCAAACCCTAGTTGTAACACCTTCCTTCAAGAGAAACACTGTAAATGCCAAAAAATCTCTTCCTTCAACAAGTGCGCATCACTTAATTAAGCCAAAGACCCAAATAGGGTGCAAAAATCAGATCTCACTATGAGTGAGTGAATTTGTTATGATCAAAATGAGAGTAAAAACCCTCAATATATAGTGTATCAATGACCTAATTTACCTTTTAGGTCATAAAAAGGCCGACAAGGCCATAATGTCAAAATAATAATGTTTTTACATTAAATGCTAAGTAAAAACCTAATCAAGCAAAATGTGAGATGTCAAGCCCCTCTGAGGGAGATGTTATCCCTTTCTAGGGCCAGTGCAACATCCAGAAGCAAAACGTTAGACCTCCTTGGGCTCCTCCAAACTATCACACGTGCCAACCACCCAGCCCATCTGCCATACGCTCATGATGACGTCATAAGCCTCCTGGTGACATCCTGGGTCATCTGGAGCCAACGTTCCACTGCAAGTGGGTCAATCACCCTAAGTCCAGCTCAGCCAAAGTGCCCCTGATGGAACGTCCTCTTCTTCTCCAGTGCAAAGAACCTGATCCATCTCCATCCTATCTCTGCCCCCTGATGGGGTCTCAACATCCACCTGGTGGGCTCTTCAGCTCCATGGAGGTCCGAACTGGTCATCTCCCCATGTGTATCGATCCAAATGGTACCTGTTCATCGGGCATGGTCCTGCATATCAAAATCTACGCCCTCCATGGGCTCATCGGTCACAGGGATCATAGCAATGTCAATCACATCTCATCATCAATATTATTAAACATATGCATAAAACCCCTAATACATCAGTCAATAGCTCAAAGACATTACAAAAACCCACAATACAAGGTTGGACAAAAGGTCAAGGAATCCTATTGGGCTAGTGTCCACAAGAAAAGGAATGTTTCTAGAAAGATATCATCCAAGCCATGTAAGTGAGGTGATGTGGCTAGGGATGTCCAAACATGTGGGTGTAGTGAAGGCCAAGGATGCATAAGTGTTACCTGTGGGTACCTTTGTAGAAGGTGAGTTGTACCTATCATGGATGCATTTTTTCCAAGCCCATTCTTGCCTTTATTCTTTTTGTTCTTTTATTTTCTTTTTTTTTTGTTCAAGAGCCAATCAGGGGATGCTGCCTTGGCGTGGTGACCAGAGCTGACAGTGTTACCCACCAGTACTTTCGCAGAAATGAGAAGGTTGGATCGTGATGAGACCCCCTTTCCCTTGGCCATGCAACCAAGATTCACTGCCCTGGTGTGGTAACCAGCTGGTGGCAATGCCATACTGCTAGATACCCATGAACCTAATAGGCTAGCTCATGATGAGACCCCCTATCCTCTGATTAGGTATTGTTTTATTATTTTTTTGGGTCCCTCTTGTTTCTTGCTGAGAAGCCTTTTGTTGTTTTCTCGGGGATCCCTGGGCAAAGCATCTCGAGGTTTATTCTTAGGCTTTTATCTTTTACCATCTTGCTTTTACCTTCTGGGCCTTTATCCCCTTCTTCCCATAAGGTAAGGTGCAATCCTGAAAATAGGTCGACCCGATTCCCGAACAAGGGGAAAGGGATAGATGAACAGGAAACAAGATGTAAAAGTGGTAGTATGATGGGAGAAGACAATGGATTTTCAGAAATCCCCCAGTGGAAAACCAAAAACCTACAAACACAGGCTTGCTAGGGCACCCTGTCAATCCCCCCAAACATGGTCAAGTGGGAAAATGTAATATCTAAGCAATTGTTAGAGATAAATGGAATCAGATGCATATATTCAAAGGTTTCAATTATCAAAAGTGACACATACCATGATACTTGGACCAATTACCTCTTGGAGAAAGAACCTCTTCTGATACAGGACCAAGTCGATGGTGATGGATGCTGTTGTTGATGTCAATACAAAAGATGATGGAAGAAGAAAAGGTGGGCCCTTCAGGGCCAAGCTCAAGTCAATCCTGCTCTCGATACTCCATGTCTAGGACCTGTGGGCCTCAAGACATGCTCTCCTAGTTATCCCTAAAAAGTGGGGATTGCAATACCTCAATAGACAATAGACAATGACAATAAGTGCTAGATGATGTGAAATTGAAAAATTCAATAAGTTTACAACAACAATTGATAAAATGTAACAACTGCGACAAATACTCGGAAAATCTTGAAAAGACAATGAAAAGATAGCATTTACTATTGAGAATGATAATAACTTGTCACAAGAAATTTCTAAAGTGTTTATCTAGCATTTGCGATCAATTATGTATAAAAAAATTTGTTATTAGGTGGTTGTAGCAGACATTTATAACAACAACAATAAAGTTAGTGATCTAGGCTAAATTAGTGTTAGAATTAGTTAGTAAAAGCTTCAAAGAAGAGAGTGTAAAAGTGTTTGATCAATATTCCAACAAAAGAGAGATGAGACTAGTGCCTTCAAGGGTTTATGGAGTCAATATATTTAGCAAACTTACTTGGAGAAATAAAAATGATTATTCTTGTCCAAGAAAAGATAAAGTAGATCTTCAGGAGTAGCACCTAAAGTCCTCTAAGAACCAATCTTTAAAAGGTAAATTTAGCTAGAGAGTAGGCACTTCTAGGCCCTAGCGATTTCCTCTTTCTTAGACTATTGAAATACATTTAATGCAACAATGGATAGTCAAGGATCCTAAAGTGATAGCACTTTATGGCTCTAGAATTGTTTCTAGACAATATCTCTTTGGCAAAGTTTAGAAAATAAAGAGGAAGGAAGAAACACCTTATGTTCCTTACTCCTAGGGTTTGGAAGCAAGCAATTTCACAATCTTCAACATGAATAAGAAAATATACCATAAACATTTAGCATAAAATGAGAATTGCATATTTACTTACTTTACCAAGAATAATCAAGCAACACAACCCTAGATTTCCAAGAAAACTTCACAAAAAATGATCTAAGATGCAAGTAGCAAGCCTCGAAGACAAATGTGCCTCACTATTCCAGCCAAGTAACCCCAAAAGTGCACCAATTTCAGTCCCCTCTCTAAATGGGGAGAGTTCAAATCCAAAATAATTTTTTCCAACCATATTTATATGGGAAATCCTGGCTTATTTACCCAACAGTTGTGTCTTTTCACAGTTTTGAGCCTACATGTCAATTTTCTCAATAAAATTAAATTTAAATTCATTTTTAACAAAATAACCCTAAATAGGGTGACTTCATCCCTTCTAAAGTGACGATAGGCCTCCTCAAGGAAACGTTGAGGTTTCTTGGTGGAACGTTGGGCCTCCAAAGTCCAACCTCTATGCCACACATGCCAAAAGTCTCATCAAGCATCTCCAAATATCAAACCCTATCCCTAGGTGGTGTCATGGGTCACTAGGGTGACGTCTAAGGCCTCCAAGGGATAATTTCTAGGTTGGAGGAGTTGGTAACTCATCGTCTAGGCCTACCAGAGTGCCTCCAAAGAAAACATTTTCTTCTTTCACTGTGCAAACTGGTCATCATGATCTTTCCCCAGGCATGGAGTCTCTGAATCCATCCTTGGGCTTCAAGCCCTCATGAAGGTCTGAACTAATCATCTCCTCATGAATACTTGTCCACCGGGAAAGGTCATGCAAATACAAACAAGTATTCCCTCCAAGGGTCCATGAGTCACAAGTATCATAACAAGTAAGCCACATATAATAATCAAACCACTCGAACATGTGCCACAAGCATCATAACAAGTAAGCCACATATAATAATCAAACCACTCGAACATGTGCATCAAACCCCCCTTTTCAAACTAAACAAATGCTAAAAGAAGTTATACATTTTTTCAAATTTAGGTGTGGGAGGGATCTTAAGGCATCCTATTGGGTCAATCATTCTTCAAGTCCAAGGTGTTTCTTGAGAGAATACCATGTAAGGCAGGTGTTCATGTGAAGTGGAGTGAGGTGAAATTCTGGGCATGGGGTTCATGACATAAAAGGGTTTGTATTGTCTCATTTATGGGTGCCTTTGTAGAGGGTGAGTTGACCTTCGTCCGTGATGCAAAAATTTTCCAAGCCCATTTATTGCCATTGATTAATTAATTAAGGTCCAAAATCTAGGTACTCCCTATGGTTAATCGATTAGCTTGGGGGGAAAAACCATATAGTCACTTTAAGGGAGAGGTACACAAAGTTCCATGGGGGGTATAGTCTAGTTTGTAACGCACTTGTGTAGATACCTCAACAAGCGGTAAATCTATAAATGTGAAATTATGGTTTTGCAGGTCTTATGCTTTTAAGAGATAATGGTTCATTATTTCTCAAGACCTATTGGGTGAGCATATGGAAGGTTTCATGTTTGGATTTTATCCTTTTCCAACTACTTCCCCCTCTGGGCCTTTAGCCCCTCTTCCCATGAAATGAGGTTCAATCCCTTCTTGGGTTAGTACACCCAAAAATCCCAAAAGATAAGGAGACATAAGGAAATAAGTATGAAAGGTGATAAGTATGAGTTGGAATGGATGATGAATCTTCAAGGAACCCCCCAGTAGCACCCTATTCTCGAGGGTGGCCAACTTACTAGGATAACATGACACCCACCAAGGTTAAATAAGGAAAAGAGTATAAATTCCAAGAAAACGTTTTGTAATCAATAAAGATCCTTTGTAACATGTTCAAATGCTTCAAATATTTGAGTGACACTTACCATGATACCAAGACTCATTACCTCATGGAGAAAGACACATTTCCCTCTGGGGCCAAGCCAGTGTGGTGAATGTTGTTGATGGTGGTGATGTGTAGAATGAACATATAAAAAGGAAGGGCCCTTCGGGGCTATGCTTTGTCTGTATAGATCTAGGCACTCCATGTCTACAACCTGTGGGCCTAGAGACATAATCTCCTTGGTTACCCCTAGGTTGGGGGTAACATCTGGCTCCTACTCAGGGGCTAGTGCTCACAATAGAGCGCATGATAACCTCAACATATTTGGTATGACCTTTGTCCTACACACTCAAGAAAATGTATTAGAGTATCTAGGGTGGTACTATCACCCTTTTTCCATATATAATAAAAATAAAACTGAAAAAGAAAATATCTCTACTCTAACATGCAATCATGATCATATAATATATACGAATGAAATAAATAAATATGAGAATACAACTATACTAACATGATATTCATGGTATATACAATGGATGCAAATGCCTACCTACCTGTTATCACATAACTTGTAAAAGCCTTAGGGGTTTGTGGTTTCTCCCTAAGTTTGTATTTTTTCCTGTCTCTCCTCCTTTTACAGACCCAATCGTAAGGTTTTTCCTTTCGGCTTATATTTTTCTTCTTTTGTGTGCCTGGGAGGTGTCGACCCTAAGCCTTTATGTTTTCTCTGAGGTCGATCGTCTCTCTCTCCTTGTCTCTGTCACTGATCCTTTTACATTCCCTAGCCCTTATCCAATCATCCAAGTATTTGTTTATAGAGGTCGCAGCCATAAGCACAAGCGCAACACTTAGAGTGGTCTAATATGGACTCAAATCAAGTGAGTGAGCAAGATCAACTTTCAACGACAGAGATCCACCAGACAGATTGGATCAACGACCATCGAGTGATTGGGATCATAGAGTTACATGAAGTATAGTGTTAGATAGAGTTCAGAAATTGTGAGGCCATCCTAGCCGTTAATCCTGGGAGGGACACGCAATGCAAGATTAGCATTTCACTGACTCGCAGAATGGAGAAGTCAAAGGGAAGAGTCATGAAGACTCACGAAACGTGAATTTGCGAAATGATCTAGGTCATATATTTCAGAAGGGCACGTGGTGCAGGATCCGTGGAGAAAGTCTTTTCGGGAAGGCTGAGGTGAGAAGTGTCGATGGTCCGAGGTCCCGAAATGCCGAAATGATCTGGGTTGTTTGATGCAAAGAGATGTGTCTCACCCGATCTGAGCAATCACGATTTCGCGACTCAGAGATTTGAGCATGGAGCACAACATGAGTTGGAGAAATGTGAAATCGCGACGCGCCTGGGAGTTGGGCCCATGATCACAGCCCGCGGTCATATGGAAGCAGGGCCATAAAGAAAGGGAACGCGCCTGTCGAGCAACAAGCGACTGAGATTGTTTAAGGAAATGATCGTGGTCATCAAATCTAAAGTAAATCCGACTGTTGATATAGATGAGGTCATTTCGCGGGATCGAGCATTGGGATATTTGGAATCAAGGGGAGTGAAGACTCCCGAAATGCGAGATCCCGAAATTTTATATGGGATGTGTAAGGTCATGGCCCAAGGTCGCATGAAGCAATGGATAGGAGCTGCGCCAAGGGTCGAAACCACCCGTCTTGGTCTCAACAGAAGATCTGAGTGGTTTCAAGATGCCAAGATCAATGGAAAGGAGTCGTGGCCACCGCCTGGAACATTCATGGTTGTGAGACCTTTCCCTGATCCCAATAAAAGTAGTTAATGAAAATGGGGAAGGTGGTTGAAACCTCATTTCACCATGTAAATAGAAAGCATGGAAGAACTGGCTGTGGGAGTAGACTTTCAAACCAAAGTTCTTTTGTCAGCAGATTCTCCTGCAAAGACCATATTGGTTTGAGATCGCGTCTGACAGAAGAATGCAGGTGTGGACTGGTAGAAGAGACGCACACACAAAGCTTTGATTGCAGTAGCCAGGTCACACCCCTGGTGATGGCAAGTTGTTTTGAATATAAATACTCAGTTTTGATATTTTGTTAAGGTCGATGGTTGAGCTAAGCTCCCGTATTGTAAAGTTTTAATGAAGCCTCTGGTTCTCTAGTTATGTGTTGCCATTTGAGACTTCTTTTTTAATGACAATCATCTTTCTTATCATTTATTTTGCTTCTGATATTGAAGACTCGGGCATGGGTGATCCAGTCGAGTTGTTGTGACTGTATTGTAGTGTATGTTTGATTGTAATGGTGTTATGACGTTTTCAGTTTCCTGAAGTTTTGGGTTCAAGAAGATCCGTATTCAAAGTTTTTCCTCCTTAGGCTGCTGGTAGATCAGACATCCATAACAAACCTCTTCACTCTCCTCATATTATTCCCCCTACTCACCCTTTACGAACTAGGTCCTACAAGGACAAATAAGCACGCCCTCCAAATATCTCAAGTCAAAATATCATGGTGATTAAAACAAATCAATAAATGAGCCACCTAATCATGTGCATCAAAGATTACTCAGTCAAACAAGTAAGTGCTCAAAGAAATTATGCAACTTACCAAGCTTGGGTATGGGAGGGTTGACGATGTTCCCTATTGGGTAGATATTTCCTTAGGTCAAGGAGTGTTTCCCAATTGATTCCTCTCTAAGACATGTGAAGTAGATGAAGTGGTTATGGATCAAGACTCACTAGGCATGGGGTTCATGACATACAAGGGGTTGTAGTGTCTTATTCATGGGTTCCTTTGTAGAGGGTGTGTAGCACCTTCGTTTGCAATGAAATTTTTCTAATCCAATCCTCTTGCCATTCTTTGTTTCTTTCATGTTTTAAAGGATGATTTGAAGGCCATTTTCCTGGCACGATGTCCATATAATGTTAGTGTCACTCACAAATACCTTGAGGAAATGAGAAGGTTGGCTTGTGATGAGACCCCCTTTCTCTCAGTCGTGTAATCGAGAGTCATTACCCTGCCTTGGTGACCAGATGATGGTAATTTCATACCGCTAGATATCCATGATCATGATAGGCTGGCTCATGATGAGACCTCATATCCTCCAACTGACCCCTTAAGCATTCATTATCATTCTTGTAAGTCCCCTTTTTCTTACAGAGAAGTGTTTCATTGCTTTCTCAGGGGATCCTTGGGTGAAGCATATGGAAGGTATATATATAGGATTTTATCTTTTTAGCCAACAACAATCCCTCTGGGCCTTTAGCCCCTTCTTCCCATGGAATGAGGGACAACCTATCCTTGGGTCAATACACCCTAAAATCTCAAGAGACAAGGAACTGGTGGTTTTAGGTGATGGAAAGTGGTAAGTATGGTTGGGAACGATATGATGGCTCTTCAAGGGAGTTCCTAGTAGCAAACCCATTCCCAAGGAAGACCACTTACTAGGGAACAATGTCAACTACCAAGGTGAAACAAGGAAAAAAACATAATGTCCAAGCATATGTCATGAAATCTAAAGAAGTCTAACATACAACATACTCAAAATGCCTCAAATATTGAAATGACACTCACCATAATACCTAACATTTACCTCATGGATCAAGGCCCACTACCTCTCGGAAGCGAGCTGGTGTGGTGCATGCCATATTGAAAATCCTGACCTGTGTGGCGGTGAGAAGGGTCTCCATCTGTGCAAGTGGACATTGTTGGTCATGTAGTCTCTTGACACTCCATATCTGCAACCTGAAGGCCTCGAGACATGATCTCCTTAGTTATCGCACAAAATGGGGATAACATGATAATCTAATAGATATAATTGTGCTTGGGCCAGAAATGCTCCAGGAAATGGAGCAAGAAATTGCTATAATCAAATAAAACTTGAAGGAATTCCAAGACATGCAAATAAAAACATGTTACATTGACAATTCAATGTCGGGGATCATGTCTTCATTAGAGTGAAGCCATGGAATATTTATTGAATATTAGAAGTTGTGCCAAGTTGGCACCTAGATATTGCAAGCCACTTGAAGTCCTTGATAGGATAGGGCTAGTTTCATATGGACTTGCATTTCCTACTAACATTAGAGATTACAATATTTTATGTGTTTCTTTGCTTAAGAAATATGTACATGATCCTAGCCATGTGATTGATCGGGTTGTGATCCAAGTGGAACAAGGGGAGGAGTTTCAAGAAAATCCGTTGTGTATCCTCAACAAGAAAGTAACATTGCTATGGAATTGAGTTGTTGGACAAGTAAAGGTGCAATGAAAACAATTTGGTCTAGATGAGGCTACATCGGAGCTAGAGGGTTCCATGAAGGAAGCATATCCATTTTTGTTATGATCTTGAGCTACACTAAGGATGGTGCTATGCCAAGGGAGGGGGGGGGGAATTCAATACCCCAGTTCTAACCATTGGAATGCATTGGATCAAATAATTTATAAAGATTAAATGTTTGTTTATGGCAATGGGACGTAAGCCATGTGAACTTAAATAAATTACCCTGGGCGTAAATGATTGAAATACACTATTATGGATTCCTAATGCAAATCTCAAGGCCAAGGATTAACTAATGAATGGTTAGGCATGTAGATATTGTAAATATAATTTTTTGGATTGTGTGATAGGATTGCTATGATAAACCTAAGCTATGCAAATATTAATGTTGTAAAAAAATTATAATATTCCAATATGGTTGTTGGAGCATGAGAGGGGTTATGATTTCACTAGAGGGGAAAGAGGAAAGGAGGCTTGTGGGAAAGTAATCCTCTATTGACAAGTTTTAACCTATGGTATCATCATGTTTTTCCATCATGTGCCTTAAATGAATCCGTCCACCTCCATTAACTTAGAAATTGGATCATTAAATGCATGTATAGGTTGGTGGGGAAGCATGCTTATGTAGTTATTGAAGCATGCACGTAGTACAATCATTATGGGGAAGTGTACGAGTAATTCATTCACTTGTCAAAATAAAAGGTAGTGATCATCTCCCTCAACCCTGTCATTGTCATTCATTCTATCATTCTAACATTCATGCTATACACTTCTCCTGTTACATTCTCCATTACTAGCCATGAACCAATCTGGAAATTCAACAAAAATTGACACTATGAAAGGAGAATGTGTAGACCTTATATGAGAGATAGATGGTTGTAGGTGAGCCTAAACCCTGGGAAAGTTAGGAAGGCTTTACCCATGGTTATTGTTTCTCATTGGTCTCTTGAGATCCCTGTTTTATTCTTCTAGGTTATTTCTAGAAAGAATTCAATAGATTTGGACTCTTTCTTCATGCACTGTAGAGCACTAGAAGGGAAGAATATCCCCAAGGGACTATTAAGAAAAGAAAGGGAGGATATTCCTTGTCTTGTGTAGGTTGGTGGAAGAGAGTTCTATGGTCTTTTGATGGTTGGATGAGATGTTTGGACTGTTATGTAGTGAGCAGATTAGTTGAGCCATGAGAGAAAATGGGTTGGGTTGAGTGGGCTAGAAGCTTGTGGCTTGGTTTTGTCTCCTTGGTGGACTCATAACACAACTTAGGGGTGCCATTTGCATTGGATACCTATAGTTGGGAGGAAAATTGCTCATGCTTAGGGTTAGAGTCGATTGAATATGATGATGCCACTTGTACATCTTGAGTTTAAGCCAAGAAGATTTCCCTCTCCTAGACCACTTTTCTCCAATATCAATAGGAGGTGAAGGGAAGTTGAAAGGGATCTTCAATTATCCTTAGGATTATGCTGTCAAAATATCCTAGTGTTTTGATAGGGTTTTGAATGGGCATCCTCTTTGCCCATCCCTTTATAAGGGAAGTTGTTGCATTCTAAGGTTGGAGGCCAAAGGGAAGTAATATGAGAAGGAGCTCTTGATTAGGTGATGAGGTCATCTTCAGATACAAGGAAGGTAGACTATGTATCAATAATTTTCTTATTAATACAAATATCTCTCTTCTCCCCCACTCTATTATGTTTATGTAATGTGTATTGAATTCTCTGGGGCCATCAAATAGAAACTAGGATTTGACTAACTAAGATTTTGATTCCTTTTGTAACAAGTGTTGGTATTGGGAAATCTCCTATAACATGATAATCGAGGACTAGGTCAATTTTGGAAGTGTGGGAATCCCCTATACGAAATAAGTGGGTATAAAGGTTTTAATGGGAATTGTTATAGCACAAGTTTTAGGTTGGGAAAAACCCGACCCAACCACAAAAGCAAGTGTTATAACTTGAGAATCCTACACCCACTGTTACCTCGATGTAGGTCCCACACTTCAAGGGTGACTAGGTCACTCTAGGTAGGCGATACCAGTGACCCTAGGGGGATTGATAAGGATGAAGGGAAGTGTAAGGATAAATCCCCCATAAGGTCAAGTGATGGAAGAAATAATTGGTTTAAAATGGTAAGTGAAGAGAGGTAAATGGATACCAAGTAAAAAGATAGTTTCCGGTGCACCTGTACCTGCTCGAGACACAAGAAAAAACACTTTTCCAACGAAGTATAGTAATGGATCAACGAGTTAATATTTCTGTCCCTAAAATAAAACAACATACAAGTTAGTAAATCAGCAATAGATTACATCCAAATCAACAAGTAAAAGGTCTATATTAGTTAGCAATGCCAGCAATAAAACTAGTAACCAATGTGGACCGAAAATAACACTTCAAGACTAAATAAAGATGGTTGTCATAAATGTAAATTTCTGCAGAAGTATATCAGCTTTATGGCTGTAGCATTCAATGAAGTACAACAAAAAATCTGACCATCAAAAAGTTCCAAAAACTAGCCCAATAGATGCACCTAGGTTAGTAGGTTAAACTAGCAAAGTTAGAGGGTTAGTCTAGGGTTAGTTTGTGAGATATTAGCAGTTAGGGTTAGCGTTTAAAACAACCCTAATGGCTATAGGTTAGTTTTACTACAACAATAATAATTTGTGTGAGAAATAGGATGCCCTAAGGGAGGAATAATGCCCAAGGCATCAAGATCATTATCCAAAAGAGACAACTTCAAAATATGAAATTTGTATGTTTACCAAGGCAACAATTTATTTCTCCCATGCAATAAGTAAATGACTAGTGACTTTAAGAAAGGGTTATTGGAGTCCAAAGAATGTGAAGAAGCAAGATATGCTACTTACTTGGGGGTGTAAACCCTTTTACTACCGAAGGCAAGATTCTCCTAGCTAGTGTTTCAACTAGGACAATGTATGCAATTATACTCTTCTTAGTAAACCCTTATGAAGCAATATTCCCTTAGCAATAAAATGGTGGAAACAAAAGTAGGCGTGTATGCTCTTATACTCCCTACTCGACTCAAGCAAATAGAATGTTTAACTTGTACAAATGATAATACAATGAAATAAATGACACCTTCAAGCATTAAAAAGGTAATAAAAGCTAGACTAACCACCAAAAAGAAATGAATAAATCCTTCCAAGGCTAGCGCATCATCTCCATCAACCATAACCAAGACATATCCATAAACAAAAGCACAAGAGACAAAATACTCCAAGTGTAGCGAAAATTTCAGTCCAAGAGCCTCTCACAATGGAGAGTTATGTTATGAAAATGAGATCTTATGATCTCTATTTATACAAAATGTAGATAACATAGTTTGTCCACATAATATTAGGGAAAACACAATATTAGGGATCAACATCCCTAATCTTTCCCCTTTACAGAGATAATATTTAAAAATTCTTTTTAATTTCACTTTTGCACAAAGAAAACTCTAAAACAAAGGTGACGTCATCCCTTGAAAGAGGATGTTTTGGCAAATTGACCAAGTCGTTGGATCTGGGTTGCAAAGTAGGGCCTCTAAAGGCCATGTGGAAATTGTCCATAGCCTCTCCACCTCAAAATACCATGGGTCATGTTTTGATTCATCATCAACCACCATATGCCCCTCAAATGTGACATCAAGCCCTTAGGGAGTGACATTTTTCCCCTTTTGGGCAAGTCGTTTGGCAAGCAAAGGGTGGGATATGTCTATCCAGTTGTCTCCTAGGCCTCCAGAAGCATCTCTCTGTTGTCTGGCATGTGGGCCTATGTCATCCATTCTGTGGACTGGTTTCTCTCATGGAATCCCAAGCTAGGCTTGTTCTTCCAAAATTGTCCACCAACTTGTACCTGCAAGACAAATGGATACACCCTCCAAGGATCTCAATTCAAAGCATCATGATGAGTGAATCAAGTCAATAAAAGAGCCATTAAAGCATGTATATCGGGACTACATTATACAAACATGTGCTTAAGAAACTAGATGTTTTTCCAAGTTTGGTTGTGGGTGGGTTGGCATGGTACTTCTTTTCAATGGATCAAACCCCCTAAGTCTAGGAACAACCCTATCTGAGTCATGTGAATGAAATGAAATGGATTGGGGAAGTACTCAATGAGCATGGGGTTCACAATATGCAAGGGTCCATAATATCTCATTTATGGGTGCCTTTGTGGAAGGCGTGCCATACCTTCGTTGATAATGCATTTTTTCCAAGCCCATCAATTGCCTTTTATCTTTCTTTCTTTGTATTTTCTTTCAATATAGCATAGGGCGAGTTGGAGGCCACTGCCTTGGCGTGGTGACCATATATCGACAATGTCACCCACAAGTACTTTCACGGAAATGAGAAGGTTGGCTCATGATGAAACCCCCTTTCCCTCAACCATGTAACTGAGAGCCATTACCCTAGTGTGATGAACAGAAATGGTAATGTCATACCATTAGATACCCATGGACGTGATAGGTTGGCTCATGATGAGACCCCCTATCTTCAACTAATCCTTTAAGCGTTTTTATTTATTCTTTTCATGGGGTCCTTATTTTCTTGGGGAGAACATTTTCATTACTTTCTTGGGATCCCTTGGGCGAAGCATCTGGAAGGTTCTTTCATTAGGTTTTTATCTTTTTCCAGCTAACTCCCCTTTGGGCCTTCAACCCCTTATTCCCATGAAATGAGGAATGGTCCTTTCTAGGGTCAGTCTACCCCAAAATCCCAAGAGATGATGTCATGAGTGGAAATAATGATGGCAAGTGGTAAGTATGGTCAAGAGTGGCACGATGACTCATCAAAGGAAGCTCCCAGAAACACCCCATCCTAAGGGTGACCATCTACTTGAGTGCCCCAAGCCAACCACCAACATTTAAACAAGGTAAAAGACATAGTTTCCAAAGAAGATGTCTCATAATAAAAAATAACCTCTGATATACAAGTTAGAATGCTTCAAATATTAAAATTATACCCACCATCATACTTGATGTGTATCGCATGGAGAAAGACACAAGTGACCTATGGTGGCAAGATGGTCTAGATGATGACCAAGTAATGGGTCACTATGGTGGCGATGCGTGTCTCTAGCTGTGCAAAAGAATATTGTTGGTCATGTGGTCTCTCGACACTCCATATCTGCAACATGAGGTCCTCGAGACATAATCTCCTTAGTTATCCACAAAATGGGGATAACATCTGGCTCCTACTTGGGGGCATGTGCTCATTGTAGAGTGCATGGGAACAAGAACATCTCCTGGTAGACTTGTTCCTACTTACCTGGGATCTTGGGACCCCGAAGATCAAGTCTCGAAGGTGTTAGGTGGAATCGTACAACCAATGCAATCACCTGATCATCGGATGAATACATTTCCCCCTGTTCTTAATCATGTGAAACAACAAAGATAAGTCCAACACATAGTAATCATGAGCATAAATAAACATATATTCAATCATGAAATAAAACTCATGGAGATGGGTGGGAGGGAGGAAATCCTGCTGAAAAGAGAAACCACAATCTCGATCGTCTTGGAATTCTAGTCTGCAAGCATAGCCAGAAGCCTGATCTATCCATATCTGGAGTGGACTGGCATATGTAGATGATGGCTCATCTTCATCTTAATAAAGACAATCATTGCTCCCTAAAGACTGAGAAGATGTGAGATAACTCAAGAAGACCCCATGCTTCACCCAAGGGGAAGAAATGAGGTACAAGACAGGCTCATGTCTAGAAGAAGAAAAACGTTGTATCTTCGTCTTTGAATCCTCATGAAAATATCCAAGATGACAAAACTTCTTCTTCGTAGAGTGAACCTCTTATTGCCCCGGGATGGCTATGTCTTGGTACTCTTCCAAAATCAAGGGCGAAAATGTCTGAAAATCCTCATAGAAAAAATATGTATCCCCAAAAGGATATGCATCACCCTAAAGATGTTGTGACAAGTCATTATGAAATGGATCGAGCATATCTTTGATCATGTCACCATCACCATCCCAAACATCTGAGTCATATATGCACAAAGACCAATCCTTTGTTTGGGGGCTTCCCTCAATGTCGTAAGTGGGATCTCCATCAAAGGTAAAAAGGCTCATGTCCTATCCACGTTTTTCAATATGTATGAAAGTGTCAATATGTTAATCAATTGTATTTGAGGGCTCTTCTAGTGCTCCTTCACTTCCAGGATCATGGAACAAGCTATCATCAAGATGATCCCCAAAAGGGTCATAATTCATAGTGTTCTCTTCTTGATGCGCAGGAGGAATATCAGCTTGGATGTCTTCATCTGGGTCATTAAGTGAAAGCACTTAATCTTCATTAAATGCCTCCTCAGAATCTTCAACATGATAAGATTCATCAGGATCTTCTTGGAAGATTTATTCATAAGCATGTTCTTCAAACATCTCTTTTACTTTATTCATCAACTCTTCAGTGGCTTCATTAGCAACTTTTTCACTTTCCATCTGCAAAATTTCCATCCATGAGGGATGGCGAGGTCTTGGTTGATTTCAAGTTGCCATAGTCCCATTGACTAGAAGAACACATCAAAGAAGTTTCTAGGGGAGAGCAAGGCTTATCAAAGGATGAAAGGGGAGAGCAAGGGAAAGGTAAGTAATAGAAAGGTGGGTTCGAGAAATGGTGGAGTCGCCAAACAAACTTTGAAGAAAGTTTGTCTAAGGAAAATGGGTAAGTTCTTGGAGTGGAGTCTTTAAGAAAGCTCGAGGTGAAGGATTTGGGAAAGAGACTTTCCAAAAGTGTCGTTTTAGGGCATGGAGAGGATTCAAAATCCTCCTTGGCAACGATGCCAAAATGTTATAGCACAAGTTGTAGGTTGGGCAAAGCATGACCCAACCACAAAAGCAAGTGCTACAAATTGGGAATCCTACACCCAATGTTACCTCGATGTAGGTCCCACACTTCAAGGGTGACTAGGTCACTCTAGGGAGGCGATCCCGGTGACCCTAGTGGGAATGAGAAGGATGAAGGGAAGTGTAAGGAGAAGTCTCCCGAAAGGTCAAGTGATGGAAGAAATGATTAGTTGAAAATGGTAAGTGAAGAGAGGTAAATGGATACAAGGTAAAGAGATAGTTGTCCGGGCACCTGTACCTGCCCGAGACACAAGAAAATATACTTTTCCAATCAAGTATACTAATGGATCAGAAAGTTAAGATTGTTGTCCCTAAAATACAAAAACATACAAGTTAGTAAATCAGAAATATATTACATCCAAATCAACAAGTAAAAGGTCTATATTAGTTAGCAATGTCAGCAATAAAACTAGTAACCAATGTGGACCGAAAATAACACTTCAAGACTAAATAAAGATGGTTGTCATAAAAGTAAATTTCTACAACAGTATATCAACTTTATGGCTATATAATTCAATGAAGTACAACAACAAATCTGACCATCAAAAAGTGTCAAAAGCTATCCCAATAGATGCACCTAGGTTAGTAGGTTAAACGTGCAAAGTTAGAGGGTTAGTCTAGGGTTAGTTTTTGAGATATTAGCGATTAGGGTTAGAGTTTAAAACAACCCTAATGGTTGTAGGTTAGTTTTACTACAACAATGATAATTTGTGTGAGAAATAGGATGCACTAAGGGAGGAAGAATCCCCAAGGCATCAAGATCATTACCAAAAGAGACAACTTCAAAACTTGAAATTTGTACGCTTACCAAGGCAACAATTTATTTCTCCCATGCAATAAGTAAATGACTAGTGCCTTTAAGAAAGGGTTAATGGATTCAAGAGAATGTGAAGAAGCAAGATAAACTACTTCCTTGGGGGTGTAAACCCTTTTATTCCCCAAGGCAAGCTTCTCTTAGTTAAGGTTTCAACTAGTAGGGTGTATGCAATTATACTCATCTTAGTAAACCCTTATGAAGCAATATTCCCTAAGAAATAAAATGGTGGAAACACAAGTAGGGGTGTATGTCCCTATACTCCCTACTTGGCTCAAGCAAATATAACCTTGAACTTGTACAAATGATAATACAATGAAATAAATGGCACCTTCAAGCATTAACAAGGTAATAAAAGCTAAACTAACCACTAAAAAGAAATGAAGAAATCCTTCCAAGGCTAGCGCACTATCTCCATCAACCATAACCAAGACATAGCCATAAACAAAAGAACAAGAGACAAAATACTTCAAGTGTAGCGAAAATTTCAGTCCAAGAGCCTCTCACAATGGAGAGTTATGTTATGAAAATGAGATCTTCTAATCTCTATTTATACAAAATGTAGCTAACATAGTTTGTCCACATAATATTAGGGAAAACACAAGATTAGGGGTCAAGAGCCCTAATCGTGCCCATTTACAAAGATATTATTTAAAAATTCTCTTTAATTTCACTTTTGCACAAGGAAAACCATAAAAAAAGGTGTTGTGGTCCCTTCAAGGAGGACATTTTGGCAAATTGAGCAAGTCATTGGAGTTGGGTTGCAAAGTAGGGCCTCCAAAGGCCATGTGGCAATCATCCGAAGCCTCTCCACCTCAAAATTCCATGTGTCATGTTATGATTCATCATCAACCACCATATTCCCATCAAATGTGACGTCAAGCCCCTAGGGAGTGACATTTTCCCCTTCTTGGCAAGTCGTTTGGCATGCAAAGGGTGGGCTATGTCTATCCAACTGTCTCCTCCGAAAGAATCTCTCTGTCGTCTGGCATTTGGGCCTATGTCATCCATCCTGTGGGCTACTTTCCCTCATGGAAGCCCAAGCTAGGCTTGTTCTTCCAAAACTGGCCACCAACTTGTACCTGCAAGACAAATGGATACACCCTCCAAGGATCTCAAGTCAAAGCATCATGATGAGTGAATCAAGTCAATAAAAGAGCCATTAAAACAAGTATACCAGAACTACATCATACAAACATGTGCTTAAGAAACTAGACATTTTGCTAAGTTTGGTTGTGGGTGGGTTGGCATGGTACTTCTTTTCAATGGATCAAACCTCCTAAGTCTAGGAACAACCCTATTTGAGTCATGTGAATGAAATGAAATGGATGGGGGAAGTACTCAATGAGCATGGGGTTCACAATATGCAAGGGTCCATAGTATCTCATTTATGGGTGTCTTTGTGGAGGGTGTGCCACACCTTCGTCCATAATGCATTTTTTCCAAGCCCATCAATTTCCTTTTATCTTTCTTTCTTTGTATTTTCTTTCAATATAGAATAGGGTGAGTTGGAGGCCACTACCCTGGCATGGTGACCATATATCGACAGTGTCACCCACAAGTACTTTCACGAAAATGAGAAGGTTGGCTCGTGATGAGACCCCCTTTCCCTCAGCCATGTAACTGAGAGCCATTACCCTGGTGTGATGGTCAGAAATGGTAATGTCATACCGTTAGATACCCATGGACGTGATAGGTTGGCTCGTGATGAGACCCCCTATCCTCAACTGATCCTTTAAGCGTTTTTGTTTATTCTTTACATGGGGTCCTTATTTTCTTGCGGAGAATATTTTCATTGCTTTCTCGGGATCCCCTGGGAAAAGCATTTGGAAGGTTCTTTCATTAGGCTTTTATATTTTGCTAGCTAACTCCCCTTTGGGCCTTCAACCCCTTCTTCCCATGAAATGAGGAATGGTCCCTTCTAGGGTCAGTCTACCCCAAAATCCCAAGAGATGATGTCATGAGGGGAAATAATGATGGAAAATGGTAAGTATGGTCGGGAGTGGCACGATGACTCATCAAAGGAAGCTCCCATAAACACCCCATCATAAGGGTGACCATCTACTTGAGTGCCCCAAGCCAACCACCAACATTTAAACAAGGTAAAAGGCATAGTTTACAAAGCAGATGTCTCATTATAAAAAATAACCTTTGATATACAAGATAGAATGCCTCAAATATTAAAATGATACCCACCATCATACCTGACTTGTACTGCATGGAGAAAGACCCAAGTGACCTGTGGTAGCAAGCTGGTGTGGATGATGACCAAGTGTTGGGTCATTGTGGTGGCGATACGGGTCTCTAGTTGTGCAAAAGGATACTGCTGGTCATGTGGTCTCTCAACACTCCATATCTGCAACCTGTGGGCCTCTAGACATAATTTCCTTAGTTATCCACAAAATGGAGATAACAAGAACCACTCGGATAGGAGAAGGATTCTATCCTATGTATAGAAGAGAGTGGTGAGGGATGTGAATTTTGGCTCATATGACCTTGAACAAAACATTTGTATTTGACTAACCATTATTCCCTTGGTTCTTGTTTTGGGAAGAGATAAATTAGTGGCCTCTAATTCTAGGATTCCACCCAAGTGACTTGTTCATGGGATTATGATTGTACCTAAAATAGATAATGCATCTCCTTTCAAGATCCACTTGTATTTCATCACCTTAGGCTTGGGATTCTATGTGAGGTCGCTATAATTGGTCTCTTTCATACCTTCACTTGGTTTTCACCCTCAATGAATTTCATCACCCTTGGGGAAGGCTCATTTGGAAGTTGCAATTCTCACTCAAATTTTGTTTTCTTACTTGGTTCTTAGTGTGTCATATATCAATTTTTTTATTGTACTTTATCACATAATAAGGACTAGAGACAATTAGTCATCAATTGATTAGTGATATCTTACTGTGATTTTTTCTTAATCATAGTGACACATCCTAGTCATATCAACTAGTATTCTAGGTGACCATTTGAGTCTTAATACTCCTGATTTTCAAAGTACCTCATCTACTAGTTGTAGATCAAAGCTTGTTTAACTTGTCTGTTTAAAGAGGAAATACCCTTTCTTGTAATTCATAATCAATTGAGAGATCTATTCATAGATAATGTTTATAGGGATACCAATCAATATAATACTTCACAAAAAAATCCATTTGTCTTTCCTCCACTTGGAAATGGAAATTCCCCTAACATGGCTACTTTGAATATGCCCATCTTTACTATAGGATTGTCGGTTTGGTTGTTATCCTCTCTGAATGTACTCAACACCCTTGATGATTCTCAAGCAAGCATGTTATATCAAGGGAATCAGATTAGTTGTACTCCACTGCTTTCCCCAAAAGTTAACTTGGTTCCACATTTCTCCCCCACATGGTGAAACTATAGTTTCTAACCCTAGTAAAACTAGTAACCAAAATTCCAAAAGGATGAGGAGAAAGAATAAGAATAGAACCAAGAGAAATGGTCAACCTGGTAACCAATGTAGTAATTCTAGGGGTGCACCCATGTAGAACAAACTAGGAAATGGGGACACAAACCTAAGTTTCCTTGTAATATATGCCAAGAGGACGTTTTGACTCATCTTTGCGTTGCCATTGTAGAGGTACATAGATCATGGTCTTAAAGATCCAACACTCCTTAGCAGTGTACATTTCTCCAAAAACCTCTTCTTGAGAAACCATTGGTTTGTAAAGTGGTCAAGACAACGTAATATTTTCTTGATTTCACTCTTCCATTTAAGAGTGTTACATCCATCAAACAAATCTTCTTCACTAATAGTTCAAGACCTTCTTGATAAGGGGGATTACTATATTTTTCACTTATGAACCCTCCAAGACCTAAGCTCATTATATTTGACTTGGATAGACAAGTGGAGCCATGCCTTCCTTCTCCTACACCCATCTAAATAAAGGTTAAATTTAATTCATACGTAGTTCATTGGTTTATTGTGGATGAAGGAACCTCCTCTTGAATATTGTCCTCATTCGCCTATAAATAATTGGGTTCTCCCATCCTCATCTCAAGTAGAAGTATGTCATGGGCCTTTGATGGAATACCTCATGAACCTATAGTGGTTGCGACATGACTATTGGACTTCAATATGCTTATTGGGCATGACTACACGTATGCCATGAATGATGTGTTGTCTTCTTTCTTGAATGCGATGCATTTTCCTCACAGAGGAAGAATTTCCACCATTAATTATCTATCATATTGTAATCCTCAACCATTTCTAACTTTAGACCATGCTATGCAAGTTTGTTGCTTTCAATGAATCTATCACTATTGTTCGATTGATCACTACTATACCATGGGTGAATAATGAGGATTCATAATCCATTTGTTTAATTGCCACTAAGAAGGAACATTTTCACTCATACTCACCTTAGACATAGGTTTGGTAGTTAATTCAATCTTTTCTCCAATGGGGGTAACATAACCCCTTCCCCCCTATTGGCCCAAGAGAATGTTCTAATTTGCATCCTTTGTAGGATGATGTTTTCCCCTTAGATGAATCCCTCCTAAAGGCTATGGCTGATGTAAATGTTTCTCAGGATGACCTTCAATATAGGTTTTCCATCCTTTTTCACCCATCCAATGGAAGCAATTTCCTATGATGGATTTCCCTAGTTTAACACCCCTTTTCCATGTGGCACCCATATTGATTATCCTTGGTTGGACTAGGATCCCTTGTAGATTGATATTTCATTATGAACATCATTCATTTTTTTGTATCTGTTGCTAGTCATTTCCCATTGGGCTCCCACTTGTTATTGTTTCTTTGCTTTTATGCTTTGCATATCGCTACTTGCACCCTTTTTTGCTTATTGAATTATTTCATCATCTTATCTTTGCTTGTTGCATATTGTCACTTTCTTATGATCATTGCTTTGATGCTAGAAGTTTATATCTACAAGCAATTCCTCATTACCCTAGAGGATATGTTTCATTCGATGTCCATTTCTTGGTTTCTTATGCTTCGTCACCTATCTATGTCCCTATTGCACCAACATTGATTCACTTATCCATGCAACACCCATGTCCTCTATGTATTATTAGCATTATTTGAATATTTTTCATGATTTCTTCTTATTATCCCCTAGCATAGGGATAACTAAGGAGATTATGTCTCGAGGCCCATAGGTCTTAGACATGGAGTAACGAGAGCCATATTGACTTGAGCCTGGCCCTGGAGGGTCCATCTTTCTTCTTCAACACGTCCACCTTGTCAGCAACAACAACATCCATCCCATCGGCCTGGTCCTTCAACAATAGTGGGTCTTGCTCCATGAGGTAATGAGTCCGGGTATCATGGTATGCGTCACTCTGATTCTCAAAACATTTGAATATGTGCATTTAATTCTTTTTGTTTCTGATGTGTGCTTGGACTTTATGCCTTTCCACTTGTCCACACCTGGGGGGGAATGACAGGATGCCCTAGCAAGTTGGTTCTCTTAGGATTTGAATTGCCACTGGGTGGGTTTATGAAAGGTCATCGTCCATTCCCACCATACTTATTACTTTTCATCATTTTCCCTCTCATCCATCCCCTACACTGGTTCAGGCATTGGGTTTGCCAAGCTAGAAAAGGGTTGTACCTTGCCTTGTGGGAAGAAGGGGCTAAAGGCCCAAAGGGTAAAAGTAGCTGGCAAAAGATAAAAGCCAAAAGAACAAAACCTTCAGATGCTTCGCCCATGGATCCCTGAGAAAGCAATAAAAGGACTCTCAACAAGAAATGGAGGGACCCATAAAATATTAAAATCAAGGCCTAGTTGGAGGATAGGGGGTCTCATCATGAGCCAACCTATTAGGTCCATGGGCATGTAGCGGTATGACACTACCATTCAGTTGGTCACCACACTAGGGTAGTGGCTCTTGGTGGCATAGCCAAGATAAAGGGGGTCTCATCACGAGCAAGCCTTCTCATCTTCGTGAAATGTTTGTGGGTAGCATTGTCACCACTGGTCACCACGCCAGGGTAGTGTCCCCTAACTAGTCTCTAGAAAGAAAAATAAATAAGATAAAAAGGCATTGAATGGGCTTGGAAACATTTGCATCCATGACAAGGTGCATCTCACCCTCTTCAAAGGCACCCACAAGTAAGCCATACATTTCCCTGTCATCACTGCACCCATTTCTCAAGCACCCCTACACCACCTCATCCACTTACATGACCTGGATTCTCCTTCACTTGGAAACATCCCACGTCCAATGAGAATTAGCCCAGTAGGACCTCTTGAAACCGTCCCCAAACCTGGCTTATAGAATAGTATAACGTCTTTGAGCACTTGTCTGGGAAAAGGGGTTTTATGCACATGTTTAGATAACTTGATTATTAGATGTGATTGACATTGCTACGATCCCCATGACTTATGAGCCCATGGAGGGTGTACTTGTTTTTGTTGCAGGGCCACACTCGACGGACAGGTACACATGGGGAGATGATTAGTTCGGACCTCCATAGGGCTAAAATCCCACTAGATGGATACTGAGACCCCAGCTAGGGGCAAACACATTTCAGAGGCTTACACCGGAGAGAGAGGAGGACATTCCACCAGAGACAACCTAGTAGGCCTGGACCTAGGGGGGTCTTGCCCTCCCACTATGATGTTGGCCTTGGAAGTCCCATGATGTCACTTATGTGGCCCTTGACGTCACCCAACGTTTGATGGTCACTTTGGAGGTAGTTGTGTGCCAAGTGGCACGTGTGGCTTAGTCCAAAGGCCTTGGGAGGCCTAACGTTTTGCTCTTGGAAGCCAACGTTTCACCTGAGAGGCCTAACATCATCCTAAAAGGGCATGAAGTCACCTTTTCTACTTGATTTAGGGTTTAATTTGTCATTTTTATGTAAAAACTGGATATTACATGTAAACTGGCCATTTCTGCCTTTTTGACCTAATTTGTAAATTAAAGATCATTTGTATTGTATAAATAAGGGAAAATTCTCTCTTATTTTTCAGGATCTTTCACTCACACTTAAGTGAGGTCTGAAATTTGCAGCCTAATTAGGGTTTGTTGGCTGAAATTTGGTGTACACTTCTTGAAGGAGGCTATTTTTGGTGTGATTTAGCATTTTTCTTGGTGGAAGTCTTCAAATAGGCCTATTGCTAGATGATTCTTGGTTAATGTAAGTAAATTTTATGCAATTCTTCTTCATTGAATGGTTATGGTGTATTTATCTTGCATTTATTCTAGGATTATGAAATTGCTAGCTTAAAACCCTAGGAGGCTAAAGCAAATGTTATTGTTCTTGCCTTAACAACTTTCCACCTACTAAATTATGCTAGAAACCCTATTTTTTGAAGCTTTGTTCCAAGGGCCTTGCCATTGCAACACCCTAGCATCTTTTGCTTCATCTAGCCATCATCTACTTCATCCTTGAGCTAAAGAAGGAGGGAAACTACTAGGGCCTAGGGTTACCTACTTCCTAGTGGCCATTTCCCCCCTAGGGTTTAGTGATTGAAGCCTTGGGCTACCAACACTTCAATCATTGACCTTGTCTCTAGCTGTTTTATTATCAATTTGTTCCTTCAAGATTGTCATTGCTAAAAGAGACTCCATTTACCCTAAAAGCAATGATCTATTCCTTCCACTTGAGTGATTGATGAAAACTACTCTCAAAACTTTTATCTGAGCTCTCTACTAACTCTTCCTAACCCTAGAATAGGCTAATCTACTAACCTACTTGTTGTTGTTACAAAAGTAAACTACAACCATCTATTGCAGCATTAAAAACACCTAAAAGAAAATTGTAAAGTTGATTTATACACTGCCTAATTAGCTTCTCACAAATGCTAGTACTTTGCTATTAATGAGTGATTATTTTGTGTCATTGTGAAGCTCTTTTAAGGCATTTATTGTGAAGCAATTATCTTATAAACATTGTTGTTATAAAATTCTGTTTGCTTCATCATATATCAACTATTGCTTTTATTGATAAGTCCATGGTTTTATGAAGCACTAACAACAAGTTGTACTTGCAAAAGATATCATTTTCTTGTTGCTTTGTTCTAGGAAGGTACATCTAAGCACTTCATTGGTTAAAACCTTGGGACTTTCTGATCAGTGTGACTTGTGAGAGGGGGCACTTTTATAGACACTTTAACCTTTGCCTTCTCAAACCCCTAGGTCACCGGGGATGTATCCCCTGGGCCATCAACCCTAAATAGAAAGAGGTATCATACTGAAGTGACAGTGATAGGATAACCTCCTGTTACGACAATTTGCCTTCCCTTAACCTTTTCCTTTGGAATAAGTACAAATTCAGCAATAACACTTCTTAAACATGAAAAAGTACAAAAATACATATATTATAGAAAGAGGGAGCGGGTAGAGAATCAACACCTTTTGTTATTACTGAGTTAAGGCATTGGTCCATTTCACCCTTAAATGGAACACTTGCATTAAGTCTTTGCCTTTATGGTTGTGAAACCATGCCTTAACCTCTTACCATGGTCCTTGAGTTTGACTTTTGAACTCCCTTTGATTCGTTTCCAATCTTAATGGAGTCGAGCCTCATTGATTTTTATGTCCTTGGTCTATTTTGGTTATGGTTTCTGGTACTACCCAAGTCACTTTTTCATTTGTACTTTGATTCAAGGGGAGTCCTCAATTAATATTTTTTCTAACCATACACCAATTCTAGTAATCCTTATGTTGACCATTTCTCAATTGTATTGTCATTCATGTTAGGCATCCCCCAAGTGAAGTTTGAGGCTTATGATCTACCAAATCAATTCTTGTAACTTGTGTTAGTTGAAGATATTAATCATCATTTCTCTTTCATTGTTGGGTCTATCCCTATCACTATGATACATTTCTTTTGGGGTTAAAATTGAGACCTATTTCATCATTGGTTTATTCACTTGTGCTCAACAATGGATTTTCATCATCGATATTTGATGGAGCAATTCCTCCTATGTTTAATGTCAACTCATCTATTCACACAACGAAGGATCATACTAGTACCTTGGATCCCATTTTCATCAGTGTTTGGACACCTCATGCCTAGAAATGATTTTCATCATTGGTCATTGACTAGGTGGGATTTCCCTATGCTTCTACATGTTGAGTAGTGGAAAGTCATACTCAACGGATACTTCCAAATTTGTTCCAAGACCTCAACATACATCCACATCATTATATTTACCTTGTGTTTGTGGAAAGGATTCATCATTTCCTTTACTCCAATGTATCAATTCCTATCAACTGCAACACATTTGTTCTAGGAGTTTGATCTAGAGGCCCCTTAGTACTTTGGTACTTGTAATCATTAGTGGTAGGTTCCTTGGATTTGGTGGTGGGTTCCATCAAAAGGACCATGACTAGATGATTCTTTCAGTTTCCTACTCTAGCACATCTATTTGCACTCTGAAGGAATGCACTTTGTACCTTGGTCCCCACATTCATCATCTGTGGGATACCTCGCAGATGCAATGATTTATATAATTTATTATTGACCCACCGGTTTCTCCCATGTTCAACTTCGACGCATCTATTCCCATGGTGTAAATTCGTACACGATGACATGATTTTTTGAATACCTTGGGAACACATTGCATCCTCCATTGATTCCAGTTGCCCTCATTGATATACCATATCTAGCTCAACGTTAATATCACCCAAGTCCAATGATGACTGCTATACTTTGCTTCCAATAATCATCACCGAATGGGGATTGAGCTATCTACACTTACTCATCTATTTGATCTACTTCAACATGGATCCGCTATGTATTTTTTCCGTGGACATGATCACATATTATCATACACAGATCTATCATTTATTGTTCATGGCCATGACTTCGTTTTTTATTACATGGATCCACAATGTCCCTAATTTGGTGAACATGGTTTTTTTTCACCTGAGAATGGATATACTTGCCTCAATAAAGTGAGTTATTACTGATTGTTTCTTATGTTGTGTAGGTGTTCTTTCAACCTCAAGCTTGTAATGACTTACCATTTGATGTATTGGAGGCCTCCTTCTTTGAGAGAATTGCATAATGTATTTCGTCCATCCACTACTCTACTGATCCCACACATTAGGGGGCAGTTGTTATCACCTTGATCTGGTCAACCTACAACAATTTAGGTGATTGGCTGGTTGTACCTATATTTGAACCTCCGAAGCAGCTTCTTCTACCCCTAAAGAGACCCCTAACTCACACTAAACCATTAATAAGGTCCAAAAATACTTAAAAAACTCTTTTTGAGTGCTTAGTAGCGGGTTTCCTTCATAAAACCCACGATCAAAAGGACTGGTCTCACTTAATGCCTCAGATGATGTGACCATCCATAAAATAAGGAGAAATATATTAAAAAACTCAAAATTCTTGGGGTTACTATGGGTTGAATATGATGGTGCCACCTATATGGCTTGATTTTAGGCCCTACCAAGAGAATTTTCCCTCTCCCAAACCAACATTCTCCCATATAAATAGGCGGTGAAGGGAAGTTGAAAGAGACCTTCAATGATCCTCACGATTATGTTGCCAAAATATCCTATTGTTGTGTTAGGGTTTTGATTGAGCATCCACATTTGTCATCTGTCTCTAAGGGAATTTGTTGCAGTTTAAGGTTGGAGGCCAAAGGGAAGTCATCTAGGAAGGAGCTATTGCTTGGACGAGGACGCCATCTTTAAATATGAAGTAGTTACACTATGTATCATTGTTTCTTATTAATATGGAGATTTTTCTTCTCCCCCCTTAGCCCCACACATTCTATTACGTAATGTGTATTGAATTCAAATATTAATAACTGATGTGAAATTATCAATAAAATTTGAGTTTGGAAATCCTATTTATGTTTAGTTTCATTATCATAAGGTAAGGTAGATATGATTTATGTTGAAGAAGAATTATCATCTTAATATTGAGTAAGGTATGTTGTTGGGGACTGGCATGTGTCACAGGTGTTTTTTGGAGATGCCAAACACTGATTAATCCTCCTATTGCTAAACTTGCATCATTCTCAAAGATTGAACTTCATGAGTTGTCCAGGGTCTCTTTTCTCCCTTCTTCTTCATACTTATTCTTATTTGCTCCATTGAAATTAGATTAAAAAGGGGTGAAAGTAAGTGTTTGATCAATTGATAGTTAGCCAACCAAACATTGGGGGAGATTTCACATCTATCCACGATCATCCTTTGGTCTAGGAACCATGTTCCAAAACTTGGATATGAGATGCTGAAAATTTTTGGATTCCAAATGTGACCATTAAGTTTGAACATGGAAGAGATGATTGGAACTCGTGCACTTCTGGGCAAGTCCAACCCTTCAACAACTAGATGCATAAAGGGAATCCCCTCATGAGGTGCCTATACTTCGTCTGACTAGGATTGGAGCCTCTTCATACCTCTCCTTATGTTCAACCAAGTGTACCAACCTCCAAATCCAAGAATCTTTCTCCTTGCTAGTGACAATAGAAACAAGTCCTCCTTCTTAATCACCATCCCACTCCACCATATTAAAACCACCTAGAAGGATCCACTCTTCTCCAAGAAAATCATTGGCCATCCCATATTAGTCACTCAATTGGGAGCATAGATGAAACAAAACCCAACTACTCAACTAGCAAGGGAGCAAGTCACCCAAACACACTAATTATCATGGTTTGAGCCATGTAAGATCAATGAAGAACTCAAGAAAGAAGCCACGCCAATAACAACACCTCTTGCACAATGATCATGATTGGTACACCTAAAAGAGCTTTGCTTGGAAAACCGAATCCTCTAAGGTAGATAAATCCCAGATGTTTTGACTTTCGACAAACATAAAACATCTACTTCAGATCATAGACTAAGTCTCTAATATGTATATATTTGGAAGGGAGAGTCATCCCCTCACGTTCCATGATCATAGCATGACCTTCATCTTTTCGAAAGGCCATTCTTGTCGAATGCTCCAAAAGCATTGTTGATCAATCTCTCATCTATACCTACCTTGCTGAAAGGAGTACTGTGAGCTTGTGCATCCTTATAGGACATGAAATTTTCATCTCCTGCTTCTTTAGGGGATTTAGAAATATGGTTTGTACTCTTTTGAACATTGGAAGAGCCTTTACGTTCACTGTGTTGTTGAACTTGCCACCCTACTTTATCATGCAGAGCCTTAGGCTTGTTGTTGTTAGAAGTCGAGAAGACGGAAAATTTACACCTCTCCTTGTTCTTTGTAAGTTGGACTTCTTATGAAACCACAAAATTTATATTTGACATTTTATCACTAAATAGGCTTTGAGCCTTTGATTTAGACATTTTACTCACCTTCAATGTGTTCCTATGTAGCCATTATTTCACATGATGATCATCTACTTGACAAGCGAAACACACATTATAGGATATTTGCAATAACGCACCCTTCGAACAAATCTAGGACATTCATCAAAAAGTTTAATGTTATGAGGAAGCTGTCTAGTGAGGTCTATTTAAGAACAAACCCAGGGGATTGCTCTCTAAGTAGAAATCCCCGATGACAAATAAGGACCTTCCCAAACCTTTATGCAATCCATTTTACACATGATCGAGCATGAGCCATCATATTGGTGAATTCGATCCAAAATGGAAAGTGTGCTTGATTCGGAATGTAGGGATCAAATTCATCACACCAAGACTACACATATACTATTGACCCTGCAATGTTCCAAATGCTTTGGAGAAGATGCCGCCTAGTAGATTGTTCTGATCGGAAAATCAAGGGCAAGTAGCGGTAGTAAAATAAAAGTCGATGAAAATGTCATTTATGTTCCTCCAGTGTTGTTCGCATCACTTTCGAAACGGCGCTTCAACATGCATTTCCCTGATAAAATAGAGAATTAATTGCCGTTTTTGCAACGCCTCTTTCAAAAGCAAATAGTAGGTCAAAAATACGACAATCCTCCTCCGTATCCACATACATAGACCCAAGCCAATCAATTGACCCCCATAATCCATTCCCTGCTCTAATAACTCTTCCAAAGAAGGAAGAACTGAAGGCCGACGCAAACTATGAAAGGCTTGTTCCCAAAGGGATGGATGACATTTTCTTTCTAATGAAAAATGAATGTTTAAAATCTACAAAGCAACCCAACATGACCATCAGCCATAAAGTATAGATAGAAGATAACACAGAAATACAAAATGGCACTATCTGCCAATCTTTACGACATATTCATTAGAAGATCACTTGGATTTTTGAACTAGGCATAGGGAAAACTGTACTTCAACACAATGTGATCTCCGTAACCATAACACCGCTAATTGAGAACAGATGTCACCAAAATATTGTCATAGTTTGTTTTAAATATCTCATTTAACTTAAGCTCATTGCCGGCCCAAGAGGATGGAAAATAAATTGGAAAAGACACAAAAAATCTTGTAATTATGAAAACTTTCAGACATGGAAAATAGTGAAAGATTTTCTACTAAACCTCAATGTTTGTTCTTTAATCCCATCTACAATGTTCCAGTTTAATCAGAGAACTTCACGACATTGAAGATTTGTTGTTCATGAGGCCTTGTACACGAGGATTAGCAGACTTTGATATGCAAGCATCAATAATCAAGATCATGCAATTTTACTAGCTTGGAAATGTCTTTTGTGATTCACTCTTCCATTTAGAGGGTTAAATATTTTGGGAATAGCTTTTGAGAATTTTTCCATGCCTAATTCATATATTTATTGACTACTGTATGAAAATAATTCATAATATAGACTTACTAAAAAGCACCAAATAATCCTCATAAATTGCCTATTACAATCTGATTACTTCATATTGGAATCAACCGAGAAAGTTCCCATGCCCAGTTCATATTCATCTAGTCCTCAACTACTGTATGAAAGATTTCTAAAAATAATCCTGATAAATTGTCTATTACAATTCTCATTATCTGATATTGGAGACAACCTTATTTGATACTGGAGTCAACCTTGATGGCTTCCATAGACATTTGGTCTAATCCTAGAGGTTTCAAGGCATAGGATGTCTTTGTTAACTCTTCACTTATGTTCCAAAGTTTGGAAGCTAAATCAGCATCCATTGCTTTAGAGCTTGGTGTTCTCACAGTACAATCTTCAAAGTAGTGCCCTGAAATATCCTCAACATCTCTTGAAGCTGCAAGATACACAGAAGTACGTGCTCCTTCCTCCGGTGTCTGACATTAAACAAATTTATAACATAGATATAAATATCTCAAAAGTCATGAGTTTACATGCATCCAAAAAAAGATAGTTTCTTCCATCCTTGTTATTTTACTTTTTATTGTCAGATTGATAAGGTCTGATATTTTACATGTTTGACATTGATGTTTATACCAGTTAAGGTAGCCATACTATCTCAATTCCAATCTATTGTAGTAAAGCAAGTTTATCTTGATTGTTGCGAACAATAGATTTTTCAATGTTGATTGTTACATTACCCGAATTCCAATGAGCTTGAGGAGTGTTGATCTCATGCTCGGCATTGGTATTGAATCTTCTGTTAATGCTTGTGGTAGAACATATCTAATTAACTGCAGGTGTAATAAACATTATGAGATAATACATAGAGAGTGACAAGTCTCCAAAAGCTTTTAATTATGCAAAATCTCGACACTAATGAGAATGACTGGTGAATAAAGAACAAAGCTGGGTAAGAATACTTCACCTTAGTATCAACGATCCCTGGGTGCATACAATTTGAAGTAATCGGTAATCCACGTACCTTGCATCGTCTACTCAATTCAAAGGAGAAAAGACAATTTGCTAGTTTTGACTGCCCATATGCTATCCAGGGATTGTAACCTGTGTTTATGATTCATTCGATGATAATATAAAGATGTGAATTCGCCTATTGAGGATCTCATCAGATCATCAACCAAAAAGGCAATGTATTGAACCCACCAAATCAATTTACTTGTTTCATGTGGTCTGAATAAATATTGACCTACGACAATTAAATAAAACTTAATGATTTTTCCCAGTTATTCTTAATTCCAGTCGGACAAGTGTGGCCGATATTGGTCATCAACCTTTTTGCCAGCAAACATTTCAAAAAGGTCTGCTGAACAAAAGATATATAAAATAAAAAACCAGTCACCTTCTGGAGTGATGTTAAATTAGTGAAATATTTTAAGAGCAATTCAAAAATTAAACAAACATTATTTAAATTAAACAAACATAATTCATTTAAAAATATATATTAAGGAAAAGATACATAATAAAAAATCATTCCACCTTTTGGACTGAGGTTAAATTAGTGAACTATTTAAAATACATAATAAAAAATCATTTACCTTTTGAGATGAGGTTATATCAGTGAATTATTTTAACATCAATTAAAAAATTAAAGAAGTATTATTTAAATTAAATAAATATAATTTTAAGGTTATTGTTATGCTTTTAATGATTAAGAACATGTGTTTGGGTTAAGATATGTATACTTTCGTAGAATTTAAGTGACTTTAAAATTAAATTATTATTATTATTATTATATCAAATTTATAAATTGATAATCAATATTGATAATAGTAAATTTATTTTTTAAACATCCTAGTTTACATGTCTTTATTATATCAATTAAAATTATTGTGCAATGTGTAGTGAAAACTAATAAATATACATATAAACATGAACATTATGACTGCAACCTATACAATTTATGGTTTGTCTCAGAATATTAAAGCAAATTTTCACTGCATAAAGATAATAACAATATGTAAATACTAAAAACATAAAAATTTGTATATAAAAAACAGCATTAGGTAATAACAATATGTAAATACTAAAAACATAAAGATTTGTATATAAAAAACAGCATTAAGATTTTACTTCTTAGTGTGCAATGTAAGAAGGTGCTCTCTAAGTTAAAAAAAAATAAAAAATTTAGTTGCTTTTACCTTTCAATTTTAGCTATTATAATTAGATTGTGATGACAAAGGCTAGCATATTGATTATATAGTAGTAAGAGCTAGTATAATTACATTGTGATGACAAAGGCTAGCATGTTGATTATATACTAGTAAGAAAAATGGCAAAACTGATGAGATAAAATGGTTATTACACAAACAGACCAAGATGCTGCTCATAAATACTGAAACTTCCACCTCTTGGTTGCAATACATGCACAATAATGTTTGAGGACAATAATGTTTGAGGAAATAAGGAGATGCATAGATTTTTTATGCTGGAGTATCCTAGCACTTTAGGTTACTATAGTCAATGTGTAGGAATTTACTGCGTATTTGACATCTGGTGATCCAACCTCTATTTTAGCCCATCTATTAACATTTTGTTTAGTCATTGAATACCTAGCTGTCATGTGCAACGAACAATTACCTAGCACGTGGCTACCGGTACTTTCTCTGGTTACTTGGCATTCAAAATCATAAAACTGCCAGTAATTTAGTCATTAACAAAATGGTTGTATGCTGCCAAGCAATGGATGCTACAATCTTTAGAATTCCCTTATAAATGTTCAAATGACACAGGCGGAGGGTGAAGCATTAATTGCCTTAAC
>ML789225.1:830566-864888 GCA_009831015.1 Picea engelmannii | reverse complement strand
AAACGCAAACTGAAGGCCCTTTCCCGTAACTGTGTTATTTTCAATAAAAAGATGTGGAATGAGAGAAAAACATTTAGCAGAAGACAACGTAAGGTTCCTGTCAATAGGAAACTTGCACATACATAGAAGAAGAAACTAACACAGCCATAATTGATATAGTGTAAATAAATGCATGATTCTGTAAATGCAAATTGGTCTTACACCCTCTAAAGCTGGTGTAGAGGAAAGACAAGAGACAATTACAGAAAGATAAAATCCCTTTCACTATAGTAGTGGTAGTACTAAGTTATAGTGATACACATCAATTATGTAGAGCAAAATGAAAAGAAACAAATAACATAACAAAACAAACTTGCAACACAGTCGTGACGGAATTAGGAATCTCCAAATTTGCTTGTATTAACTTCCTTCATGCAAAAACTCTATTACAGTTAGGTCCCAAAAAGTCTAGCCTTTTCTTATTCTTTCTCTATTCTATTTATACAAATTTGCCTTCTCCTATTCTATTTACTAAAAAAAAAAAAGTGTCAGGTGCTTCCTTTACGTGACTCGGTGCATATGATACATCTGTCCGTAAAACTGGATACAAGTTGTGGCGGTTCCGTTTGGCAGCTGTTAGGAGCGAAATTACTCCATCTCTTCTACTCCGTTTTCAAGAAGTGCCAGGTGCTTGTCTTTGCATAGACTCAGTGCATATCCTACATTTGTCTATGAATTGGGACACAAGCTGTGACGGCTCTGCTTGACAGATGGCTTCGGCAAGATAGCACTCTCGAGCTAATTGTGGAAGTTTATTTCCCATATATGCATCAACAATATCAAGGGTGTCGAGTTGTGTACTGGGTTGAATTATATGCTCATCAATTTGAGCCATGTCTTCCCTATCCATCTTAGATATTTTCATCAAATTTCTCTCATTTTTCTCTTTTAGGTCGAGGGAGATCCGCTCCATATTCATCTGCCTTAGCGTCTCTGTGTCTCCTCCAGTCTCCATCCCTAACAATTCACCATTTATGACTTTGAAGGTTTCTACTAGTGAATTCGTCACTTTTTGTGCCTGCTCCTTGCTTAAAGTAATATCATGCTCCCAGTTCTTTAACAAAATATTACCCCTAGTCTGTTCGGCAATGGAGAGCCCGGGGGTCCCTGCTGAAAACCTATTGTTGGTAGCTATTACTGCTTCCTGGAAGACGACCCGAGCAACTTCTGCGTTTCTTTCCTTGACAATCAGATTCTCAGAAATCTGATTCATTAACAAGCAATCTTTTCGAAACTCCCCTATCTTGTTTAGTAGACTCTGTTGAGCAGAAGAGACCCTGCTCCGAATGTTGATTGCTCGGGATTTAACAATCTCGATGTCAATCACCTTGCTTTCTGCGACCTCTAACTGAGCCTGTAATTGTGTAATCGTATCCCTCTGGTAGCCGGACTGCACCCGACCATCTCGGATCACTGAATTTGCATGTTCTAGCTTGGTCTTGAGGACCTCGATTTCTTTCTTATCGGCCAATTGGGCTAGCTCTATTGCTCCACTCGCTTGAATCTTAGCATCTTCCGCAGCCGAAGCTATTCGGGCTTCAAGAGTCTTGATCAGTCGATTCTTTGCTTTGAGCTGATTTTTTAATGCCGCGACCGAGAATTGATTTGCAGTCGCGTACGCTCCCAGCGTCCCTGCAATCTCTGTGGCAAATTCATCTTTCCTTTTGTTCATCCCATCGGTTATCACTTTGAACTTTTTAACAGTGGACTCTCCCTCTTGATGAAATTCCTTCTTAACTATAGCTTTTCTTTTTGTCAAAAATGAAATCATTAGGGGGGAGTTCCTCTGCCCTTATAGGTCTTAGTTCTTTACCAAAAATCCATCCCTCATTAATGCCTCCCTGTGCTAACTGCAAGGACGTGACAGAGGTGATTGGTTGTCCGATCTGCTTCGCCGCCTTCCCTGGTGTGGTGAGTGAGTCCTGCTCTTTCGGAGGATCGGGGGTCTTCATCTCCGCCCCTGTCTCTGGATTTTGAGTTTCGGGCGAGTCGGTGTTTTTCACTTCCACCTCTGGACCATGTTCCTTGGGTGGGTCAGTTGTCTCTTTTTCTGTCTCTGGATCCTTCCCTTGTTCAGGATTCTTCTCCTGCTCGGGACTCTTCTCTTTTTCGGGACTCTTCTCCTGCTCAGGATTCTTCTTCTGCTCCCCTTCCTGACATTTTTTGGGATTAGAAGTTTTCCCCTCAGAACTTTCGGCCTCCTTTTCTTTATCCTTGGGAAGTCCCAAACCTCGCAGCACAACGGGGAGGCATCTTTTCCTATTCTCCTGAAATTTTAAAACATAATCCCTGTCTTCAGGCGCTAGAGATCTGATTCGGAATTGTACTTCTGGATAGGATCTGGCCCCTTGGAAAACATCATCCAGAGGTGAACACTCATGTTCGAACCTCTTTAATCCACAATTTCCCAAATGGGTGCTTACGATCCTCTGTGGATCATTCTTTTTATACTCAATGTAGGCCAAATTCAAGCCTTCTAAGGTTGTAGCCTCAGCCTTAGCATGTCCAAAATCTAATAAGGAATAGGAATTTAACCGAATAGGGAAAAACGACCATACCTTCTTCGTTGATGCTTTTAGTTCTTTGCTTACGCCGCCGATCACTGTTTGTCGAGCAATCTCGCGACATGCCAGTTTGTCGGGGATAAATTGTGGGAGCGCCAGAGGAGGAACGACAACTCCGAAAACTCTAAAATAAGAAAATTCTTCTTCTATGTACCAGTCCGCGATACTACTCAGGTTCGCAGTAATGCCATCCGAGATGCGGGGTGGCAAAAGACCAAAAATGGTGACGTGCAGGGGCACCATCACCCAGTTGAAAATCTCATAAATAAACTTATTTGCATTATTTTCCCACAGCTTATCGTGGTACTCATGCATAGTTTTTTCCTCGGTTGGACTCCAAGCCCAATTCATTAAAGGGAAAGGTGTCATGGAGCATATTGCGTCCATGATATACGTGGACATGAAGAATCCGGAGGGTTTCCCGGCTTCCTTTTTCTCCCGGTATTCTGTGATCCTGTTGAACATACTATCGGAGAGCATCTTCGCCCAATTAAATGAGCAACCTTCTGCTACCCGAAAGATGAGAGGCACCCACTGGACGTAAAAATGCACGGTATCCTCCCATCCGAAAAGCCGACAAGTCATCATCGCCACATACATATAGTTTGGCTCCAACAAAGAAATCGAATACACACCCTTGTCGTTCACTTTGAATGTCGAGGAACGAGACACCCAATCTTTTATCAAGCTTGGCATGGTTTTGTCAAATTCTTCTCACTCCTTCGTTTTGAATTCCGCCAGGAATTCTTTTCCATATGTGCATTCAGAGGTTGTTGGGAGCTTATACATAGACTGGATATGCTCGGGCCTAAAAGTCCCAATCATGGCCTGTCGGTCATTTACGATAGTTCTGGAAGGCAGGTCGATGTGATCCAATGCCCATCGGATCATGTCATAGTATGGGAGCTACCGAGGTCTGGTTGCAACCAGGTGCATTCCTGACTGAACAATTGTCTTGTACTTAGTTTTCAGGTCGTCCTTCACAATATCATAGTTATAGTCATCAGAGTCTGAACAGTTTACCAACTCGAACTGCAGGATATCTGTAATAGACGACCAGGTGGATACTGAGCTGCCCGACCAAGGAGAAGTATCTGAGACGTTGTCCGGACCCTGTGCTGCGACTTCGACATTTGCTTTAGCTGCTTTCCTTGGCGCCATAGCTGAAGCTTTCTTTTTTGCTCTTCTGCAGTAGACCTGTGTATACATGCGGAAATGAGTTCCCTCGAAGAAAGGTGAGCTCTGTACGCTTACGAGAAATGTTCAAAACAAAATGAAACATTTCATATATATTTGAAAACCCTGTAGCTTTTGAACAATTCTGTCAAATCACAAAATAAAACCACATTTATTGTATGAATATGATCTTATTTGTTCGTGGATCTACCCTAAATCTTACATTAATGCCATCAATGTTCGGTGGCTTTCACAGGCAATCAGATCATGGAGGTAAGTAAATCCCTCGTGAAGTGTGCCAACCTCGATGCGCGGGACATACCTCGCTTAATTTCATTTTTCTAAAATTTCAAATCTTAACGACTTAAAGATTTCCTCGCTTTTCGCCACCTCGTAAATTTTCCTTTAACGTTTTGACTTTACAACTCGCGAGACTGCGAGTTCCGATTTTAGCATTAATTAACAATAATCGTGATGTGGCAGATCCTTAATGACATGATTAACTTAATCGCCATATCGTGACTCGGGAATTCGAAGACAAAATTTTAGGAGAATGATATGCCGAGTCGCGATATCGTGATGCGGCGATAATTAAGGCTCGAATTAAGAGAAGGAAATCTTAGATTAGGCGATTAATTAATCTCGCTATAATTATGTCGCAACTTCGCGAATCGGAGTTTAGGACACCTTAACTTTACGAAAGAAAATGCCGAGCGGCGGTGTGCCGAGAACCAAGTTTAACCATGGTCAGTTTTTTACCCTTGGTTCTTGACTAAGGTTATCAAAAAGTTATCGCGTTCTCGGCCCTCGGGGTTGTAAAAACAAAAATTTAGAGTCGACGAATGCCGAGGCGCGAAACCCCGATGATGTCTAATCAAGGGTTAAAGGTTTTATCCTGGTTAATGCCTTGAGTGAAATTTAAAACCGAGTTCGCATTTTCGCGACTCGGGACTTGGGAAATCAAGAAATAAAGTGTCCGACTGGCGAGACCCCGAAATAAAACAAAAGAGCAAATGTTCTTGTGAATGGTTTTGTTTTAAAAGCGGGAAAAGCATTTCTTCTTAGGCGACAAGATTTACAGAGTTTTAAGATTCCGGAAGGGGAAGAAAAGCAACTTTAGATCTCAGATATCAAAATTGAAAATTGCGTAGGTTGAAAAACAAGGGCGGCTCCAACAGTAGGTACCATGCACCCAACATGATATTTCAAGTTATCTTGGCATAAAAAAGCCAAATTCAAAACCAAAAACAAATTTGTTGGAAAGAGAAGCAACACAAATAAAGTGGCGATAAGAAGTAACTTGGGAGGAGATACACATAGGCACTAACTTTTAACAAGAATATGGTCATGAGAAAGAAGGAAGTTAGCGTAGCATTGAGAAATGGAGAAAATTACAGAGTAGGGGCCACGACATTCTTAAGTTGCATTATGCTAACCCTCTCGTGATCCCCTTGACCCACTCTCTCATTTCCTGGTGGTCAGGCCACAACACAGAGTTTTAGGCGAGGGATAATTCTGGTGGTAAAAAACTATTCTACCTGCTTTCTCTCATGGCTTGGGGGTTCGAGAAAATGTGGCCATCATCATGGACAGAGGCAACAGGCCAACAACATTATGGCTATATCTCTTTTTTGTTAATATGAATTTGGTTCCGACAACTTACAAAAACCATTGTATAGTTTTTTTTGTTGAAATTGGGCGATGTCAAAAGTAATATTTTTTAATCAATTTAGAACTCTAATTAAATTGTTGACAATATAATCAAAATTAAACAAAACCCATAAGGGAATTTTCATAGTTAGAGGAAGATATTATGGAAAAATTATGATGAAGTTTTCATTAACATCTCCTCGCACCCTCATATACCTCCTCTCACACACCGTCACCATCATACTAAGTTTTCTTTGATGTTTCCCCCTACCTCTATCTTTGCCCTCACCTTTATATTAAGTTTTTCCTAATATCTTGCCTCACCTACATTTCGTTATTAAGTTTTTCCTAATAACTCCCTCTACCCCTATTATCATCCTCTCTCTTATCGTTACTGTAAGTTTTTCTTAAGTCGTAGGCTAAATGTTATACGAAATGACGATTTTTTCCGGGGACATTTTCCTGAAATCTGGCGAGAAATTGTTAGATTTGTAGATTTGAGTGATTATTTCTGTATAATCCGAGTGACCTAGGAATTTTTCAGCATGTTGAATCCATTTCTACATTCAAAAATGGATTTTGAACAACAAAAAATAGTGATTCGTATAAATTTATATCCTCGGATTCTAGCGAAAAAAACCATTTCATAGAACAACTAAACAACTCGTTTCCTTAATATCTCCCCTCTTTCCACACTCATCATAGTAAAAATTTTGCCATATCTTAAAAAGGAATTTATAAGCTTACTCCATTTATGATAAAAACGGTTAATTGTATTAGAGTGCTTTGACATAAAATGAGAGGAGATTCACGTGATACTTGACATGGTGATCCATCACTGAAGTTTGACAGAGGTAGACTCACATTGGGTTGCCATTGTCGGCAGGGGAGGTCCAATAATCCGGTAACTATGTTGTTATCCCCACGAACTAGCAACTATGTCGTTATCCCCACAAAGCCCTAATACCAAAACCTAAGGTGGGCCATCAGTGCTTCCTTCATGAACATATTGTCTTCAACTACCACAATCCTTAGTCCCTACGATATTCAACCCGCAATGCCACGTTCTCTACAGTGCCCTAACGCAAGTTAAGGCACTGTAGAGAATGAACAGAAGGGGGCAATTGTAATCTTTATTGCTTCATGGAGAAATGGTTTACAAGTCTCAAGAAACTCCTCATGGGATTCTTCATTTAAACATGAGATTATGAAGCATTTCTAGTGATATGGAAATCCAAACGCTTAAGAAACCTTCACCCAAACAAATATCATTGCAAGGTGTGTTGTCACAACCCAACAATCTCCACCTTGAAAACAATTTCCTGATACCTTTCCCAACGAATCAAACATCACCTTCCTGCAAGCCAAGAGAAGCCAAACACCACTGGAGCTTTTCTAACAATATTGGTTGCGTGAACATGTCTACACAGTTTGCTCCAATATGGACCACTCCACCTCCACTTAATTAACATAACCACAAACTAAATCACTGCAACCATTGTAGGTGATACTCATGCTTCTCAGATACCGAAGCACCCATTTCCATGCTATTTACCTGTTTTTTCCATGTGTTCATTGACAACACCAACTGCATGTGAAATACTTGAACATTTCATCACAATCATCAACCTTCCTACTGCATTTGCATAAGGTACACGAGCTATATAATCCTTTCTTTCTTACTACTAGGACATAAACTTGAAGAAAGCATACAATGGAAAGCTAAGGGGATATTTACCAATTTCACAAAGTTCAAGCAGAGCCTCGTCAATGACAACCACAACATACCATTTCTCCCATCTCTGTATACTTCTATGCCAAATATTTGTTTTAATACTCCTAGATCCTTCATCAAAAGTCATATCCAATTGAGCCTTTAACCCGTTGATCTCAACCATGCTTTGCTTGCAACAAGCATATCATCAACATAACACCAAGATAATGAATATGCCATAAAACAATGATCATACTCACTTCTTAAGAAACTTTGGCTCACCATGAAGAAATCAAACGTCTTGTACCATTGCCTGGTTACCTTAGAGCATACAATGATTCCCTAAGTTTGCAAACAAATCTCATTTTGCGATCCTAAGAAATTTCTCATAGTACATATCTCTGCTACTGATGATTTGTGGACAGTAAGATCCCACAATCTGCATCCCTTAGCTCCATCAACATAACTATAAACTTTGTTCCATTGACCAAATTTGGCCAAGCTAGCCAAGTGAGCCTTCACCTATGATCCAGGTGGATATCGGTGGCCACCCACCTATTCCAAATGGCTCCTCTTGTTAGTTTTTAGTTCAACACGTTCTTTTGTACTTCTTTGTAATTGTGGGTTCTACACTTCTAGGGTTGTTTGAAGCCCTACACATCTTCCAGGTGGATACTAGTGGCCTGTCACCTAATCCAAATGGCCTATTTTGTATGTTTTCATGTCAACACACCTTGTTGTACTTCCAGAGCCATTTTGGAGCCCTAAACAATGTTTTTTTGGCTCGCCACAGTCAAATGATAGGAAGAGTCAAATTTTGATAGCATAATGTGTATCTCTCTAAAATACCTTTCCAACGGGCTATCACGCACCTAAAACAAAGATCGTATGTAAAAGTTACGACCCCAGGAAGTTGAGGTACCAACTTACCCATAGGGGCCCACATGAATTTTGGCGTTTCACCTCCTAGGGTTAGGATTTTGGATGTCTAGGGTTTTGGAATTCATGAGTAATATCAAAAAGTCCTCTGGAGCCTCATTGTAATTATTTTGCTCAGACAGATAAATGTAGAAGCCACATCTCTTCTCAAAGATAACTACCACCATTCGAGAAAGTGTTTTAGTTCTGCAATTTTACAATTTTAGCCTATTTCATTTAGTCAATAGAAGATGTTGTTCACTGAATATCTGTATTTTTCTTCATATATCTGTGTTTATTGTATTCATTATGTTAATCAGTTCGTTCTGCTCCTAAATTCGGATCAGTGGTATCAGAGTGGTCTTCTCTTCATTTATTTTTCTTCGTGCATGTCCCCAACAAGAACTGGGTACAAGAAGTTGGGAATCGAACCAATCGAGTCGTTGCAAGATCGATCATTCCAAGCCTGACAACAACCCATGGGAGACAAAAAGAAATATGATGGAGTAGAAGATCCTTTTAAAATGTTGCTCGAGGAAGCCCTTGGCACAAAACTGAAGAATGTCGCTCTAGGAAGTCATTCATGGCCAAGCTGAAGGATTTCGAGTTAGAGGCCGATTCTAATTCCAAATAAAATCCATAAGGAGGGAAGCATATTATCGATGTTGAACCCAGTGCCACTGTCACTACCACCAAAGTTTAGCCAAGAAAACTAGAAGAACCAGAGGAAGAGGAACACCTCTTTCACTCACAAATGTGGGTAAAGGTGGCTCCACTTCATTTCATTGTTGATAGTGGCAGTCAGAAGAACCTGATCTCAACAAAGGTCATCAAGTGGTTGGACCTGACGATGACACCTCACCCTCAACCCTACACCATCGTTTGACTTTGCCAAGGAAGATGTAACGTTCTTGACCATCAACCCCATGGTCGAGCCAACATTACTATGTGGAAAAACACTACTGTAACATATTATGCATTCTTATGAAATACAATTGCTTAATTACAGTTAAACACAACGTAATCACATTAATACCATTAACATACATAATCCACGGCATTAACAATAATTCCAGAATACAACGGAATAGATGTAACATTGCTAGAATCACAAACATGCATATTTAATTGAATTTATACGCATGTATATACTTATCTTTTAGACTAGATGTAATTCACCAACTGCGTGTAGACCTCCCACGAACCTCCCAGCCTTAGACCGCACTACTCATCATTCTCAGCAGTAGGTCACCCCTGAGTTGGGACTAAGCTCCAGTGGGTAGGGATTCCTAGGCTAGGCAGGGAATACATGAAGACACACAGTCACAGGAGAAGGATTCTCTCCCAGGAGCCACTTATACCCACTACCCATAGACTCTCATTCTCCACATGTCTGTCCCACCCTAGGAGTATACACCTTCACTATCACCAAGACAGTCCATCGACTGCTAACCTCCCTTCCCTTGGGCTTCAACAACAGACCGAACCGGAAGTCTCTGAGCTCTGTGGCAGCTACAGGACTCCTTCCAGGAGTTCTCACTTCCTCCGCGCACTCTCTCACCTAGAGAGAGTCGCTCAGATACTGGGTAACCTGCCTCTTCAACAATAATCACCTCCCTCACATTGGCCAGCAAGCCACACGCATTCTAACACTGCGTGGCCACAACAGTCAATTGGGAAAATGGGTATTGACACCCGAAATGGAAACGATCATTGCTAAATCATACCATGACTCTCTCTGGTTTCATATATGCGTAAGGTGTACAGAGGTTCAATCACAGAGGCCAAACGCGTATATATGGAGAATGGAGGAATTGGAAGGTCGAAGCCCAGATTCAGGTGATGGTTGGAGGAATGGCCCCGCCAACTCCTACGCAACAGTCGATAGAATGGAAAGAGAACCCCCAACACGACTCATTTCCTGGGTTAAATCGCATGCGCCTGGGTCGACACATGTCTCCCATGAAGTTGCATGCATCCCTCCCCAAGAACTTAGGAAAAAACATAGATTTCACATGGCTTTTGGGATAATATTAAAATATTATTCCCAAGGACTTAAGCCCCTAGCCTTAGCCCCTAGGCTCCACACTTAGCCTCTCTTTCCAACCTTCCATCCCCCAATCCCTTACCCAGGATTTGTGGAAGCTTAGTTCCCCATCACTCATTCATCATGGTCGGTCCACACGCAGAGATGTTTTGTATTAATACTGTGCATAATTACATGTACAAAAATCAGGCTCCTAGCCTTCAACACTTAGGTTCCCTGGCCTAATAACACATAAGCCCACTAGCTTATATAACTTGGCTCACCAGCCTTATAAACTTGAATTACAGTTCATAAACAAGCTTTATACTTCATAGACATGATTTACAACAGGGCTCGGCCTTGGGGACATTATAGAAGAGGTCTCTGTGTCAGCCAAGAGTGTCTTCTGCCCTACAAAATGAAGCCCTTCAAAGATGAGGTATTGTGTGATATTTCTCCCCTTGAAATTTGTGATGTTCTTTTAGGACAACCATATCTATGGAAGCATCATACTGTGTATGAGTCTAGACCCCGCATTGTTATTATTAATTTGGGTAGACAATTGTATAGGATACCAAAGGTAACATCGCTTACTGTTATTTCTTTAATCTCTGCTAAGCAATGCACTAAGGTCATTTCACAGACCGGGAAGTTCCTCTTCTTTGTGATCCAGGATCACAGTAAGAAGAAGGTCATTGCCACATCTATGACCTCTACACAGAGACTCTCTTTGCAGCAAAATCAAGTGGATGGGATCATGGAAGAGTACAGAGACATCTTCTCCTCACCCACTGGGGTACCCACTCACTGCCAATTCAAGCATCCAGTTGATCTAACCCCCAGTGCATCTCTGCCTAATGGACCAGTCTATCATCGCTCACTAATGGAAAATGAGGAAATCAAGTGTCAGATCCAAGAGCTTATTCAAAAGGGGCACATCAGACCCAACTCCTCCCCTTGCAGAAGCCCAATTGTACTAGTGCAGAAGAAGGATGGGACCTAGTGACTCTGCATTGGTTACATAGAATTAAACAAAATCACAGTCAGAATCCGATACCTAATTCCCAGGATTGATGACCTTCTTGACCAAATCAAGGGGGAATTAGGTAACCTAAGACATCAGTTGTTTCAATGGGAACCTGGTGGTAACCAAACATTACATTCTGGTAAAGGAGACGATCATCCACACTAATCACAAGCCTCTGCAGTTCATACAAACATGGGGGAATTCCAGAATGACCGCCATCATAAGTAGTCCACCTACCTGCATGGGTTCCATATCAACATAAAGTATAAGTAGGGAGCACAAATCATGTTGTTGATTTCCTCAATCGACCTCCCATGGCTGCACTCACCACTGTGCTCCATTCCTATGGATATGAGGCATCTGAGTGGCCCCAACTTTATCAACAAGATCCAGACTTCATTACCACCTATCAGCTCTTGGGTACAGGCACGACTATCACCAATTTTCACATTTAGGATGGGTTGTTATGCCATATGGTCCATCTCTGTGTTCCTACAAATGAGCATGCAATGCTGAATTGGAAAGCCCACTACAGTTGGGTGGCAGGACATTTTGGTGTGGAGAAAACTATGGCCATTCTCCAGAAACATTTTTATTGGCCAAAACTTCGACAACACATCAGAAAGTATATCATATATTGCATTTCCTGTGCCATTTCCAAGCCAACCATCAAGAAGCAAGGTTGATACACCTCTCTTCCTACCCCCGAGAAACCTTGGAAATCCATCTTGATGGATTACATGTCTAGCCTTCCATCCACCAAGCAAGGAAATGATTGTGTATTTGTGTTCATTAACCAATTTTCAAGGATGGCCATCTTCACAACCTGCAAGAAGAACATCACAACGATAGATACTACTAAGATCTTCTTCGAACAAGTGTGGGTCCATTTTGGGATACCACAAACCATCATCTCTGACCGGGATAGCAGTTTCCTCAGCACATTTTGGTCGAGTCTATAGTCATTGTTGGACACAAAGATCACACTAAATCCATTGCTTTCCACCCCCAAATAGATGACCAAACAAAGGTATTCAATCGAATGATTGTTCATGTACAACTATAAGCATCCACATACATGGGATGAGAGCCTCCCCCATGTTCAACACAGTTACAACATGGCTCTCCATAGCTCCACCGACCATAGCCCATTTTAGGTGGGACTAGGATTCCAACCCTTGGGTCCCATTGATGTTGTACTACCTATGGAAACCAGACAGATAGACTATTCCCATGTTCATTCTGAGACCGACAAAGCCACCGGATTCATTGAGCGGATTTATCACATCCACCAACAGGTCCAAGATATTTTGCAAAAAGACAATGCTAAGTACAAGAAGCGCCATGATCAACAGAGGGTACTGCACCAGTTTTAGGTTAGAGACAAGGTCTAGTTATACTTGCAGAAGGAGCGTCTTACAGGGCCCCATCGGAAGCTCTGCCCACTTTGCTACGGGCCTTACACCATCACCAAGGCTGTGGGTAACAATTCTTTTGATCTCAACACTCCACGATTACTTGGCTTGCACCCAATTTTCAATGTGGACCTCATTCGGCCATATTTTCAACCATTATTGGACACCTCAGAGATTGCAGAACAATTGGCACCAACATAGCTCAACCCTGACTACATGGAACAAGCATTCACTGATCATATAGTGGACACACAGATCAAGGGCACTCACCAACAATAGATCCAACTTTATTGGGTTGTCAAGGCAAGGAAACTCCTACACCAAGGCAAGTGGATCACACGGGGCCAAATCCAACAGAAGTTTCCTCACCTGATGGGGGAACTCAACACAATGGAGACCATTGATTCCTAAGGGGGGAGGATTGATCCAGGTGGATATTGGTGACACGAACCTATTCCAGCTGGCTCATCTTGTCAATTTTTAGTTCAACACGTTCTTTTGTACTTCTTTGTAATTGTGAGTTCTACACTTCCGGGGATGTCTGAAGCCCTACACATCTTCTAGGTGGATATCGGTGGCCTCTCACCTAATCCAACTGGATTATTTTGTATGTTTTCACGTTAGCACATCTTGTTGTACTTCCAGGGATGTTTTGGAGCCTTAAACAATGTTTTTTGGATCGCCATAGTCAAACTGTAGATGGAGTTAGAGTTTTATGGTGTAATGTGTAGTTCTCTAAAAGATATTTCCAATGGGCTATCACGTGCCTAAAACAAAGGTCGTATGCAAAAGTTACGAACCTGGGAAGTTGAGGTACCAACTTACCCATAGGGGCCCACATGAATTTTGATGTTTCGCCTCCTAGGGTTAGGTTTTTGGATTTCTAGGTTTTGGGCATTCATGAGTAATGTCAAAAATGCCTCTGGAGCCTCATTTTAATTATATTTCTCAGATGGATGTGCGTAGCAGCCACATCTCTTCTCAAATATAGCTACCACCATTTAAGCAAGTGTTTCAGTTCCCAGTTTTACAGTTTCATCCTATTTCATTTATTCAATAAAAGATATTGTTTACTGAGTATCTATTTTGTTCTTCATATCTTTGTGTTTATTTTATTTAGTCTGTTAATTTTTTTTTTTCGCTCCTAAATCTGGATCAACCTCTCACCTCCATACTAATTTCAATGGAGTATCCAGTACATGGGCTATAAAAACACGAGATACCAGAAACATGTTCCCGAAGAACTACGACTCTTGAACTAACTTTATCCCCATGACCAAAATTGGCCAAACTTCCCTCAAAGACAGGGTATCCAAGAATACTGCATGCTCCCCCTATCACCTAGGTCTAAGTCTAGACTTTACTCGTGATATTTCAAAACTAGGGTACGCATGCCTAAATCGGTCTTACATTTGTGTTCCCATTTATATAACTCCACCTCAAAATTTTCATTCAAGACTTTCACAATTGCTTCAAATATGAGTAATCCCATCAACACTTCACTTCCATGCTTGACTTGCCCCCATCATTTTCATATATAACTCTGCCTCCTCCGATAATTGATCATAATGTTCCATGATCATCTCATTGAGGCATTCCTTCAAACACTTCATGTGAATCCTTCAAGTTGTAGAACTTAGCATACATAAGAAATATACCCAAGAGGAAACCTTGCTCTGACCGTTTCTATGGCTTCCAACTCTACTGCTCTAGTTTTATCTGTTATTTTTAGATTGCCTGAGTCCTAGTCATGCCCCTAGGAAACTTTTCCACGTCATATCTATATGGCAAGATCAATCAGTGTCAGAGCTTTTGCAAGAAGATATCAACGAAAACGTTTGAAGCAAAATCCCAACCCCTGATCCACCAACTAGACTAGCGAAATGATGGGACGTTTGTGGCATAAGATATGATCAGATTTGGACATTTAATAGAACAATTAATGCCCGATCCCACATTAGTTTCTACCTCGTGTGCCAAAAACATTTTTAAATCGCTGATAGTCCAAATTACCACCCGCACCTGCACCGTCAACCCACATTGAATTTAAGTTTAAACATCTCTGAAGACCTGGCAACAAATTTGATGAAATTTCACTCATAACCCGAATTGAATCGAGGATGTGACAAGGTAAGTTCATCCCTGTTTAAATCTCTAGAATGGTTTTGAAATTTTTTATTTTGCACGTAATTTGAATTCCAGAGCGTCTGAAGGAGAAAAGTTAGCATATTGAGACTATACTGACCCTTTTGATTATCAAAACCAGGTTTAACAAGCTTCAGAGGTATGTATCCAAGTATGTCAATTCATTCGTTATAATTTATATATCCGCACCCGATTTTATTTTCACGGCCCCTAAACTATGTTTTAGCTACATTTAAGATGCCATCGAGGAAGCCAACCACTAGATGCTCTCTGAGAGCACCAAATATTAAGGAAGTTGAGATAGGTGAAGGTTCTTTTACGGGTACTGCGAGGTAGTTGGAGTACGCTCCTAGGGAAGAGCCTGTCGTAAAAACAACTACAAAGAAGGATTTTGTCCAATTGTCATCCTTTTGTGATACAGAGGAAAGCATCCTATCCAAGGTAATGATCCTGTAGTGGGGGGATCTCTTTAACATAATCAACTGAGAAGATTACCTAGAGTATATCCCACACAACGACCAGGACGTGAGGGCACTCGATGACCAGGTGTTCCTGAAAATCCTATTAGAATATAATGGATGTGCTCATTTAATCATAGATAATATTACTATTGTCACCCAAACATAGTCCGAAGCCACCCTTGAGCACTTTAACCTTGGTAGAGAATCATTCTTGAAGAAAACCCTAGGCTAGAGAGCCAAACAAAGGTTTCCGCATCTTTCTCCAAGAATAACGCACCAAGAAAGAGTAACAAGAGGTGATCAGAGAGTCCAAACCATAACCAAGAGAGAGTCCAAGGAAAAACCTATTTTTTCTAGATGCAACAGCTGCAACGACAACTCTCCTCCAAACTTGCGCACAAACTGGCCAACTGCAGTGCGCACAAGTGTTGCTTCTGTAGTTATGAGAATATTGGCCAGAATGAAGACCGGTCTCCTATATTTATACTAATTTTAGCAAACTGCCCGGGCCGACTTCTCATTCTGGGTACTAATTCTTTAGTATATAATACTTCCTTTAGCCGACTTTTTCTCTTGGAGGCTAATAACCTAATACAAGTCATTCTCTTGAGCCGAATTGTCTTATAGGGTTATTAGCCAACTAATTAGGGTTTCTTCTTGCTTCCCGAAATATTCTATTCTCGTCAGGTTTACACGTGGGGGTAAATACCTCTCGCAGCTACCATAATATCAACACTCCCTCCTAGCTAGGGAGGTATTTAAGGTAATGGTATTGAGCACAAACATACCATTCACCCAGTAACATCAACATAGTCGTATAGACTAACTCATAATTAGATCATGAGCACCATCATCACTATCATTGTCAACAACTGCATCATATCTCGAAACCATACTCCATCTGAGTAATCAGACATGATGCTGGATAAGCCACTTACTCCTCAGAGTGACACAAGAGCCATTCTTCTAATATGAACATATGTCCTAGAAGAATAAATGTACTAAACCATTTTCCTTCTAGAAAATCTCTGTACATTGATCATCTATCTAGCTCATAATTATTTCCAACACTACTGATAGTCTTCAAGGAAATCAGAGCAATGTCATTCAATAGAACACAACTGTGTCTATCCATAGTAGTACACAACTACAATCCAGTGGTACACTACCACACCAAGTAGCACACAGATACTTGATCAGTGACATATAGTCACAATCAGTGGAACACATCCACCATAGTAGTATACATCTATTGTCTGGAGAAATACAGTCTCCATAAAAATCATATCATCAACCTGCATAGAAAACATTGTTATGATATAAACTGAATCATCTGGGCCATTCTTCTACTCACATATGTGAGATCTAGAAGAGATATGCCCTCAGAAGGTAAAAAATCAATGATGAGCTATCTACACTATTCTTTTCAAGAAAGGAAGAATAATTGTCCCGATTTATGAGCCTAGAACATTCACCTATCTAGGCCATTCCTCCGACACTAAACAAAGTGAAATATGGAGAGAATGAATCTACCCTAGGGAATGTCTGTCCTTGATTGTTGAACCTGGACCATTCACCTATCTGGGACATTCCTACGACACTAAACAAAGTGCAACCTGGAGAGAATGCATATTCCCTAGGGAATGATTGTCCATACCATTTCCTAAGGAAATGACTGTCCTGCACCAACCTCCAAAACAAACCATTCTTTGAAACTTCTCACAACTATGAGCTTCGAAAGAATGACTTCTCGACGAGGCAGAACCGTCTTCTTGACCACTTATGAGAGTTATTTTCAAGAAGAGATATTGTCCTAGACCATTCCCTATGTTAACCATAAGGGGAATCACTGTCCATGGTACATTAGAAATCCATTAAACCATTTTCATTACAAAAATGACCGTTCGATCTGGACCATTTTCTAAACTGGAAAATGCATGTCCATCAGAAATCTCAAAACCACTTTCCGAACTGGAAAGGAACTGCTCATCTTGGACCATTTTTCGAACTGAAAAATGACTGTCCATAAATCAATAACACATCACTACTGCCTCCCATCCTAGGAGTCATCTCTTCCCTTTTTAATAAGGAAGTCATCTCCACGAGCTCTAGTTGTTTTATGAGTACACAAACTCTTTCATTTTGGACAAGGGCTTTACCAAAGTATCTGCTTATCTGCTCATCTGTGGAGATATATATTGGAGAACCAATTCTCTTTTCTAGATTTCATCATGGAGAATGTAATGCTTGATCTCAAATGTATTTCGGTCTTTCTGGAACACTGGTTTTCTCTGAAATCTTCATATAGCTCTGATCAATATAGTATATCATTATTGGATTCATCTTTTATTTCCTGCTAGCTCATAACATCGTGGAAAGGGTCAAAATGGAACATATCCAAGTGGCACTTCTTCTGCCATCATGAGAGTTTTTCATGGATTAGAAATCCATCATCCTAAGCTTTTGAGTAACCATTTTGATATAATATCTCTGTTATAGAAAGTTTTTCACCATGCTTCTGCTGTGCATTGGAGGTTCTTTACCAGTTTGTCTTCTTTCATCTCCATACAAGATTTTCTTTCTGGTATACCTTAAATCCTTGAGGTTTCTCTTCATACGCTCTTTGTTCAATTATTCTGGAGAATAGTCTTGGCATTCATCAGATGTAAACTCCAACCCATGGATATTGCAAATGATATAATGGCTCATGTAGAGGTAAGTCTGGTTTACTGGAACAATCAATCATCATAGTCTTCTCCCTCCATCTGGGAGAACCTCTAGTTCTGGATCTCAAAATGCTTACATTCATAAGTCTTCCATACACCGTTCTTCATCACAATTTTCATTTCCTCTGCTTTATTTCTTTTAGTGAGTTCAGATCAGGCTGGCAGTCTTGTGATTCTCGATGCAATGACTGGTTGTTCTGGCTTTTCTTTCTCTCTTGGAATCTTCATGTTCTTCCTCATGTTTCTATTTAGCTCTTAGGTCCATGGAGTTTTCTATAGATTCCATGCCTTAAATATTCCAACTTCTTTCTTTCATCATAGGATCATGGATGTGGATGGACAACCATGGATACTTTAAGGTTTCATTTCGAAGAAGACTTCTTCTAAAGTCAAACTGAACACGTACTACTTTTCATGGATGCTACCATGGATATATACTTCATCATATTTAATGGATCATATAATTTAGGATTAGCTCCCTCCTAATCCTTGCTTCATGCAGGAATGCATGCTCTTCTTTTGATAATATAATCATCTCCCTCCATCTAGGAGAGTCCACGCTTTCGTCTGCATCCTTAATGCCTTCTACAAAGTGTCACAAATCTTTTTCCAATTCCCTCTTGATTGCTAACTTCTTTCCGTCTTCACTTCTTCTAGGTTTCTTCAATATTGATTCCGATTTCAGCTTATCTTGTAGCTATTACTTATGTAATAGCTTCCACATGAGTTGTTACTAGGGGTTGTTGATGCACTTCTTCATTTCATGTGTATTCCCTGACTTGTAGTCATTGTGATAGCAAGTCCTTATTTTGTTGATCTTCCACAGGTGTAGTTTCTCTTTGAACATATGATCTTATTAAGAAATAAATATGCAATATATGTATGGAAATGGTATGTACACGAACTATGAAGAGTATTGTTGCCTTGTCTTAGAAGAAGAAGTTTGTTTTTTCCTTCTTGGCTTTCTTTGAGGGTTCCCTTTCTTTGGAAAATTATGCTTCATGTGTTTCCTCCCCTTTCTTTAACTCGGGACAATATTCTTGTAGTGACCATACTTTCGACAATTGAAGCATTGTATTCTTGACATATCTTTCTCTTGATTTGGTTTCTTCCTAGAGCCAAACTTCCTTTTATTCCTGAAATTATTGAACTTTGATGTGAAGGCTTGATCATCGTATTTCTTTTGGGGTTTCTCTTTTGCATTGATCCTTGATTCTTCTTGTGCACAACAAGTCTAAAGTTCTTCAAATGTAAGATACTCCTTTCTTGTGTTCATGCTTGTGGCAAATACATCCCATGTCTTGGGAAGACCATTGAGTACTATATTTACCATTTCCTTCTCTGAGATGATTTCTTCAATAACTTGTAGTTGATCTCTTAACCGAGAGATCCTCACAAAGTATGATTTTATGCTATCATCATCATTCATCTTCATGTCACAGAGCTCATTCTTCAGACTCATTACTTGTCCAATGTTTCTGACTGAGAAGAGGTTTGGTAGGGCATCGTACATCTTCTTAGATGAATCAAGATGGGAGATGTAGGGTATCAAGTGGTATTTTATAGAATCCACTATGATACTCATGGCACTGATGTCATTGTCTTTGAACTTCTCCATAACTGCAACGTTTTTTGGTTCCTTCTATTTTCCTTCTTCAAACTCTAGTTCCACAATCTTTCCTTTCACGATATTGAAAACTTTGTTCTTGGCAAGGATGAGATCAATCCTTGTCTTCCATGCTCTGAAGTTAGAAGCCCCTTCTAACTTGTTTTCTGACTTCATAGAGTAAGTCATGGCTTCTTTGGCTTGGTCAACCCTAGATTTGACCAAAAAATCAACTTTGAGATATTAGCTTGTTGAGAGTACGAGGAGATGCGCTAGGCTAGGGTGCACTAGTCTATCTGGAAATTAGGTCAATCCCTTCACTTAAGGTGCCTCAACAAGAGGGTTAGGGTTTTGTTGTTGCAACAAAAATTGGCTGCAACTGCAACTGCAACTGAGAAAATCCTCCCAATCTATCTTCCATTGGTTAGACTATCCAAATATAGTGTGGGCCCATAACCTGTTAGAATATAATGGATGTGCTCGTTTAACCATAGACAATATCACTATTTTCACCCAACCATAGGCCGAAGCCACCCTTGAGCACCTTAACCTTGACAGAGAATCATTCCGGAAGAAAACCCTAGGCTAGAGAGCCAAACAAAGGTTGACACATATTTCTCTAAGAATAACACACCAAGAAAGAGTAACAAGAGTTGATCAAAGAGTCCAAACCATAACCAAGAGAGAGTCCAAGCCAAAACCGAAATCTGTTAGCTGCAACAGCTGCAACAACAACTCTCCTCCAAACTTGCACACAAACTGGCCAACTACAGTGTGCACAAGTGTTGCTTCTACAGTTATGAGAATACTGGCCAGAATGAAGATTGGCCTCCTATGTTTATACTAATTTTGGCAAACTGTCTGGGCTGACTTCTCATTCTGGGTACTAGTTCTTTAGTATATAATATTTCCTTTAGCTGACTTCTTGTCTTGGAGGCTAATAACCTAATACAAGCCATTCTCTTGAGCCGACTTGTCTTCTAAGGTTATTAGCCAACTAATTAGGGTTTCTTCTTGCTTCCCGAAATATTCTATTCTCATCAGGTTTACACGTGGAGGTAAATACCTCCCGTAGATACCACAATATCAACACATCCGACGGTCCTATTTACAGATGGTGGCAAGCATAACCCCCATTTTTCCTTGCATAGAGGTTATGAAATGGATCATCGACCATACAGAAGGGAAAAATGATTGATCAATGATGAGAATGGTGGATGTGTTGGAGTTTCCCTCTCGACATAAGTCCAAAAATACAACAAGATCAGGGACCCAGAGGAGCGACTCAACACGGACTTCGTAGTGAATTTCTATGAATTCCATGACATGAGTCGGTTTATGGCCTCATGGTGGAGGGAGGACAAAAATTTCACTAACCAGAGTAATGGCTGGTATGGAACAATCAACCTGAGGGAGCCATACATCTATTTGATGGCTCTCATCTATCGGTTATATGGAGAAAATGATTTCTCCAAGTTTTCTGAAGCATGGATGTCATTGGCGCACACAGTGGGGATCATCAGGAGCAGCTTTAGCTGGGGAACGATATTCTCAAAACAATTAGGCATCTGTGCATAGCAGGCTAGTACACCGAAGGAAGGGGAGGCATCCACTTTCTACATGGCCTCATACCTTCTCGATGTCATGTGCGCAAGGAACGTCTTCTTTGACATGAATCTAAGTTGGCATGTTGCAGAGCTCCCAGTTCACGTCTAATTCAACATATTATGGGAAACATGTAAAAAAAATCTTATGCACTCATTTGATATGAATTCATCACCCGCATTCATTTTATTATTTTTAAGAAGGAATGCCCAAGACTATCTGCAGTAGCCAAGAAAGTGATAGCAAAGGTAGGCCATTGGTATTTAGATGAACACTCAACCTACATCAGGGTGTTTGGGGCCACTGGAGCACAACATCTCCTACCTTCTCATGTCCTAGAGCATCTCGTTATGAGAGAAATTTGTTATCGAAACATCCTACAGGGCTATAATGCCACATTTGTCAAAGACAAGAAATGAGCTTTCATACCCTACGGTTTTCATATAGGGTTTTATCTGGTGAAAGATACTTCTCAAGCCAAACTAGAAGGGCTGAGCCAACTTGAATTCAGGTTCCCAACTGATCGATACCGCAAGCACGATCCTAAAGGCCTGGTCCTCCAACATGCTTCACAAGTATCATCCTGCTGGCCATATGCTCATGATAAGTTTGAGGAGGATATTTTCACAGAGTGCACCCAGGACTGGGATGAGGTGGTGAAGAGGATGGCCAACCCAAACATGACTAGGTTCAAGGCCATGAGCATGGACGAACAGGTGGAAACGATAGAGCAGTTAGTTCAATAGGCCCTCAGGGTGAAGAAATAAGAGCGGTAGAGACAATAGAGGCACAGAGAAGGGGATTACTATTGATACAAGGGGTACATAGGATCATTGATCAGTTTCAAAATGACCCCGACCTGATAGAAATGATGAGGATCCCAACCGATAACCCAATCGAAAGCCAAGGGGAATCAAGTGGCCTAGAGCCGATACAACTTGAAGAAACCACCAGGTTAGAAAACCCCGAGGTTCCACCACCACCGACCGAATCACTAGGGGAAATTTCAACCCAGCCTGAAATAGCGAGGACATCATGGAGAAAAAGTGTACCAAATCCCTTTTTCAATTTGATAACCATCTATGATGATGAGGATATTTCATAGGTGTCCCTGGTCACTCCAGTGCAAATCATAGAGGAGAAATAACTCGAGGGAGCATCCACCTCAAGTCTCGATGCTCCAAGTCAGAGTCATCCGCAGAGTGAGAATGAGGTAGAAAGTTCCTTGGACGCTGAGACAAATGACATACCAAGAATCCCAATGGACAACTCGAGGGATGGGCTAGGATCGAGCGAAAAACAAGAAGAAATCCCACAACAAGAAATCGACATCTCAATAGATGATTACAAAGTAAGTATCAAACCTGTCCCTGATTCCTTGGTTTTGGCCAGTACCATACCACCCGATGAGAAACAACCAGAGTTCGATCCATAAGGACATACAAAAGAGGTTCATGAACCCATCCTTGAACATATATAAACCGTCGGGAGCTTAGGAAACAATCTTACTTGGGGAGAACAACAAATCCACGAACCTGTTGATGAGGTCACCAATATACAAGCAATCACCTACGACCGAAAGAGGAAAGACATCATGAAGAGAAACACTAAGAAAATAAGGATTACTTTGGACAGTTTGATCCTCATAACCATAAAGGAGAAATTGATCAGCATGGAGCATGCCAAGACATCCGAGCTTATCGACACAGGGATGGCGATCACAGATGCCAACATGGATAGAGAAAGGAAATATGAAGAGGAGTTGACCGCTGCTCTAAAGGACTTGGAGCATCTATTCCATTTGGAAAAATACTATCAGCTCTCCACACAAGCCACAATATTTTTGAGAAGCAAATTCCAATATGCCTACAACAAATTCACAAATGAACGACACCTTTTTACTACAGGGATAGACAACTTCCAGGAAGACACTCTTATGGTGCTAGCAACCTGCAAAGATGTGGAAAGATGGTATGAGAAGGCCCACCAAGAAGTGGAGATAATTGATTACATCAACGCGGTTCAAAAGGGCTGAGATGTCAAAGAGCATGACATTCGGGTGCTGAAGGACAACAACATAGATCAGATAAGGAAAGTGACTGAATACTGGGTGAAAATGGCCCAAGAGCCTCATCGAGAGATTCAATAGAAATGGGTCGATTGTGAAAGAAGTTGGGTCAAGATCAATTGGGAGATGAAAGACATCGGTCTCCTAGAATTTAGCTCACCCGAGGATTTTGTCGACTTTCATGACATAGTCAAACAACATGCAGAACAACGCTCATCGTGGAATGCAAAGATAACAATGGTGGTGAACATGGCACCAGGATAAGTGAAATAGTTCATGGAGCACCTGATCAAGGCTCGAACAATATTACAATAGTTAAGTGTAAAAATATTCAAGTATCGGGCACGGGCAGTAGAAATAAAGGAGATCCTTTTGGCCCCGATGGACCAACATAGATTCTCGTATGCCAACACATGTGGAGAACTCTTCGTCAAATGGTCAAAGTATGAGAAGAGTCATCCACTTAAGTAAAACCATTTGATGATTCCTAGAAGACAGAGAGATGGAAGCACCATGTGGTGATGTTTTTTTTTTACTTAGCTTGCACTTTTATAGTTATTTTTAGTTAATAATTTGTTATAAATAAGAGGATCAACCTTTTAGAATGGGTTGACGGTTTTGGCAAACACCCTCATTTTTGGAATTGTAAAGAACTATTTCGGAACTACCTTAATTGAGAAATCATGTTTAGGACCAAAGACAAACTTCCGTTTTTCATCAAAGGCATGTGTGATTGGATACGAGGAGGAACTACTTCTGAATTTGTTTCATGAATGGATGTTGTAACGAGTAAAAGTTTCTGAATCTATTGATAAGTTAGCTGATTCAATATTTTTATAGTTATTGTCTCTAATGGTGGAAAGAAAATCATTGTGTTAACTTGTGATTAGTGATTAGAGCTAAGGAAACTAATTTTCTTGCCATCATTTTATTGCATGTATGTTTTCTTTCGATAATTGTATCTCAGTCAATAATTAAAATACCAACAAGTTGATGTATTAGTACTAGTCTTGTTACAGGTGTGAAAATCTTTGTCTACATGCTTGAGCACGAGGGTTATCCCAAGCTCATCCTTCTCCAGTAATTAAGATTCCCTCATTCCAACTGGTTTATACCTGCACACATCCTTTTTACCATCCCCACCTAGTAAAATAAAATGCAAAAAGAGAATGTTTAAACAGAAGAAGGAACTTCCATAAGAAGACATCCTGTCAATCACTACTTAAATCCCATCGATTATTTGGCCGTATCGACAGATCTGGAGAACCATTCTAATACCAAACGTTGCAGAGTCTAATTGGTCCTTGGTGGAAGGTTTGGTTCCTACTGTTGAGTTAAATGGATTTAGGACCTCTCAACAAAATTGGCGCTAGAAGGAGGGCCTGATGAATGAATGGCTAACAAAATTTCTGATATAATATTTCACATAGCCTGTAGATTCAAAAAAAACCACTTGCATGGCTAGTCATTCTCAAGAAAACCCACACACAATGAGTACTCCTGAAACAAGTAGCTCACCCTAGCAAGAGGAAGAACATTTATTACCTTAAATACCTTACGCTCTTCCCCATGAGGAGTTGAACCAGTTCAGAAGAATCACAAGATATTACACTCGACAAATTGGAGAAGTACCCTTAGCTCCGTTACTTCCTCATGGAAAATAGGTAAGAAAAATAGTGGTGGACACCCCCGACTAGGTTTTTGTTCACACAGTATAATACCTGGTATATTTTTCCCTCACTGAGATCGAAAATCCCCTCAATCGAATCCCCGAAACACCAGCCGGTAACTGCTCTAAGCTCGATGATTTTGAATCCGATGAGGAAGGGTTTAAGTCAGAATGCTCAGCTTCAGATTCAGATGACATGGAGGATAACAATGATCATAATGAAGAAATGGGAAACCCCCCTCAGAATAATCAACCTTGGTTGGCCAGAGATGCTATGGCATTCCATGGATGAGTACATAATATTCCTAGACATCTAGAAAAGTTACTCCCTAAATTTGACCCTGAAAACTCAGGATTGCCTGAAGATCATATCAAGAAGTTCATACTAGCTATTCGACTGATGAATGTTCAAGATGAAGATGTAGTATGTAGGATTTTCCCTTATACCTTTAAAAATTCAGCCTCTACATGGTATTTTAACCTTCTGGTAGGGTCCATAACTAGTTGGACGAAGTTTCAAAAGGGTTTTTTAGACAAATTTGCAGAAGAAACCACTACAAGAGCTTTGATGTCTGAGTTGTTCACCGCCACCATGAGTTCAAAGGAGAAGTTTAAAGACTTAAATCAATGATTCACCACTATCCTAAACAAATTCCAAACCTAATATAAACCCACTCAGGAGCTGCAAATTGAAGTATACGCTAATGCTCTCCCTACTTCCATTTCCATGTTTGTAAAAAGGGCTACCAAAACAACCATAGCTGAGAATTTCGAGGAAGCCAAAACAATTGAATTCCAAATGAAGGGATGTAAAGAAGGCTATATCTCATTAGTTAAGAAGGAAGCTCAACCTCCACCGAGGAGAGGACTTTTTTTGACTAGACCCTCAAGAAAACAAACATAACAAGGTCCCAAAAAAGGACGTGGAGACATAGAATACCTACAACGAATGATAAAGAAGTTGTCAAACAAAATCATAGACATGAAAAGAAGTGCAGGGGAAGGAAACCAAGGTCAAAGGACCTATAAACCATTTTTTAAAAGAAATCACCGTTCAAAGAAATTGAACATCCCCCAACCAACTTAAACATCGACCTGGGAAATGTGGCATTCGAATTTTTCTGTACCTATCACCAAGAGAAACATTATGAAAGGGACTTTCCACAATGGGTGCATGCCATGAATTTGATGGCCAACTAGTTTCTAGATTAGGTTTCCCTTACCTAACAATCAAGCGACTCAACTATGAATATTGTTGATCAGGAAGAAGTTGACCCGCCAGAAGAAACAACCATGCTTCTTTGGGACCCTGACCTACCGATGCCTTCCAATGATCTATTTTAGGTTCAAGAGCCACCCACAAAGGTCTTAGCTATGAAAATGTGCAGTAGGGGTCAGACGTTCTCAAAGGACCTTACCATTTCCCACACTTAGAGAGGAAAACAAATGTCTGATCACCTGAAAGAATCTTTTGTCTCCCCAAGAAATCCTATAAATATCCATACACAAGAATTGCCCAAGCTAGACTACAACATAGTAGAATATTTGAAATTTTTTAAGGCAAATAGATCGGTCATGGACATGTGTAGAATTCCCCAACAAAAGGACTTTTTCTTACAAGCTTTAAAGTCAGTGGAAACTCCCATAACAATCACTAACCAAGGAGAAAATCAATCCCTCACATATCTAAGAAATAAGCCAACTGTAAACACTTGCTCTGAAGATAAGAAAGGAAATCCTTTTGTCCCACCGTTCCGCTTGACATTTGAAGTCTTCAATGGAAACCTCCATAATTGTTTGGTTGAGTCAGGGGCATCCTCTAATCTTATGCCATTATCTATCTGCAAGAAATTAAACGTAGTCCCTCTCAAAAGTGATAAACATGTGATACAATTGGATAGAACCCAGGTGAAAGTTATGGGAGAAATTAAAGATGTCATGATCAAAATGGAAACACATCCAAAATTTGTTTGAGTGATTGATATCATTGTAGTATATATATTAGAAGCTTATGGACTTTTACTTAGTCGAGATTGGTCTGAGAAGTTGAACAGATACTTTAGCATAGGATGGGCTCACCTTTGGTTTCCATTAAAGGGACACACAAACATGATTAGGATTGATAGGGAAAGGTATCTAAAACATACTTTTACTGAACTAGAATCCCTCAAGGAACCCTCTTCGACAGATTTCCCCGTGCTAGGAAACTATTCCTACGACTTCGATTTCTATAATTTCTCACCTCTCTCATCTGATGTCCCTCTTACCCAAAACTCCGAAATGAATTTTCAAGAAAACATACCGACAATGGTGGAAGAAACCCTCTTCTGTCAAGAACCTTTGTTGAAAACCACAAAATGAATAGGTGGAGAGGAGGAAATTGGTAGGCAAGTAAAATCTGATGGTTTTCGCTCACAAGTTTGGACCTTATACTTTGATGGGTCTAAGTCACAAGAAGGATTAGGAGTGGGGTGTATCCTCATTGATCCGAAAGGAAAACACAATTTCCTATCTTGCAGACTAGAATTTGAATGCACTAATAACACCGCGAAGTATGAAGATTTAGTGAAAGGGATAAATAAATCCATAGACTTAAACGTTAAAGAGATAAAGGTTTTTGGAGACTCTGAAATCATTGTTAGGAAAGTAAAAAACACTATACACTGCAACTCTCCTCACCTGAGGAATTATCAACAGGAAGTGCACACACTGATAGAACATTTTGAGGCCTTCAACATTACAACGATCCCCAGAATAAATAACACTCTTGTTGATTACCTAGCCATTGCTGCCTTGAGGATATCCCCTTTAGAAGACCAGGAAGCCTCTCAGTTCACTGATGGAGCTACTCTACAAGACATCAGTGCCCAACAATATTTATAATTGGAAGGTATTTGAAGGAGATGAACAAATCATAAACTTTTTAACCAACCAGGAAAATTTTAAAGATCTAGCTATTGACGATGAAATATTTCAGGAGCAACTAGTGGAAACCGATCCCCATGTACAAAGATATGAAACCAACCAATCGATTGGAAAACCAAGGTTTCACATGATACCGAAAGGGGTATCCAATTTAGAGAACCTCTTTGACTCAAGGGAAATATTTAAAGGGTCAACGAACACAAAGACATGGAGTTCCTGTCCCATGTACGAGATTATAAATATAGGAACCCCAGAGAACCCTAAGAATATAAATATCAGCAAGACAATATCTAAAGAAGAAAGGAAGGTCAATCTCAAAATTTTTAGAGAATATTAAGATGTTTTCACATGGTCCTACTGAGATATGAAGACTTATGATACTCATATCATTCAACACACAATCATGTTAAAACCCAGAGAAAATCCTTCCAACAGAAGATCCAGATGTACTGCCCATCTCTGGAACCCCTCATGTGTCAGGAGTTAAAGAAATTACTAGATGCTAAAATTATCTTTCAGGTTAGACACTCTGTCTGGGTAGAAAATTTGGTTCCGGTCAGGAAAAATTCTGGGGAGATCCACCTGTGTGTGGATTTTAGAAACCTCAACAGAGCATCCGAAAAGGACAATTACCCAGTCCCACTGATGGAGCAACTCTTGCAAACCATGTCTGGTTCTGAGGTATTTTCTCTGTTGGACAGTTTTTCAGGTTATAACCAAGTTCTAGTTTTATAGGAAGACCGATTGAAGACTACCTTATGAACCAAGTGGGGAACCTTTGCTTATAAACGCATGCCCTTTGGGTTAATCAATGCAGGGGAAACCTTCCAAAGGGCCATGGATGTAGCGTTTTGGGGACTAATCAACAAATGTGTAGTATTTTATTTGGACGACGTGACTGTGTATTCAAAGAATAGAGAAGACCACATCCAACACCTAACCCATATTTTCGAAAGGTGTAGGAAGTATGGTATATCTTTAAACGCTAAGAAAAATATCTTTGGTGTTGAGGAAGGGAAACTACTGGGTCATATTATATCTCAAGTGGGAATTCGCATAGACCCAAAACGAATCAGGGCAATAGCTCAACTTCCCTTACCCCACAACAAAAAATATATGTAATCCTTCTTTGGGAAAATCAATTTTGTCAGGAAATTCACCCTCGATTTTGTGGAAACTATCAAACCCTTACAAAAAATGATCCACAAGGATGTTGAATTTAAGTCGGATGACGAACGAAAAGTGTTTTCAGCAATATTAAGACTGCAATATCTCAATCTCTAGTGTTTCAAAGTCCCGACTTTAGAAAATATTTCTCTCTATACTTTTTCCTTCGACCAATCATCAGCTGCAGTATTGACTCATAAGGATGATGACAACAATGAGGTTCTGGTCTCATTTATGAGCACTAATATCCAAGGGGGCGAACTAAATTAACTTGTTATAGACAAGTAGGCTTATGCGGTGTACAAGGCAGTAAGATTTTTTAGATCCTACATCCTAAAAAACCACACCAAATTCATTGTGCCTCATCCTGCAGTCCGATCCCTATTCACTCAATAGGAGATGGGGGAAAGAAGAAAAAACTGGATGTCAGTCGTCCAAGAATTTGATCTAGATATAAAACCTGTGAAACTGGTTAAGGGACAATGATTATGTAAACTGGCATCTGAAGCTGAGGACCAAGTAAATGAAGACCCCGGGTGGGAGAATGAATTAGCATTATGGTGTAGTGAAGCTTCATACATATCCCCAGGGAAGGAGTCTTGGTATGGGAAACTAACTTATCTCCTGCATTATGGGACTTTCCCATAAAACCTAAACCCTAGGGAAAGAAGATCTCTCAGATTAAAATCGACACAATATCGCCTCATAAATTCGGTGCTCTTTCGTGTTAATTATGATGGGGTACTTTTAATATGTATTGAACGAGATGACATGGAAAAGGTTCAGAAGGAGCTCCATGATGGTCCTCCAGGTGGACACTTCACAGGGAATACCACTGCTCACAAAATATTGAGAGCTGACTATTATTGGCCTACTCTGTTCAGAGACGCTCACACATACACTAGAAACTATAAAACTTGTCAAATGAGCGCAGGTAGGGAAAAGAGAGCAGCTGTCCCACTCCAACCTATGGCCATATATATACCATTCGAACAATGGGGGTTATATGTCATAGGATAAATTACATCTAGTTCTTTGAAACATCATAAATACATACTGACTTCCACATACTATTTCATAAAATGGGCAGAGGTCGTCCCTCTGAATCATGTAAACGAAAAGGTAGTGATCCAATTCATAGAAAAACAATTGATCACAAGGTTCGACATGCCTTTTTTTTTTTTTTTATAATTTCGCTTACTTTTCTTCCACCCTATTAACATATTTTTCTCTAGACAAAGGAATCAGAATCAGATACTCTGCAAACTACTATCCACAGGGGAATGGAGTGGAAAAATCAACCAATAAGAACCTAGTGAGGATATTAAAGAAAATGGTTGCAGACAACCAGAAGAATTGACATAGTTCACTTCATAACACCTTATGGTATGATAGAGTAACACCCAAGGAATATATAGGTAATTCCCCATACTTTCTGGTATACGAACAAGAAGCCATTCTCCCGAAACAGGCTATATCTTCCATCTCTTCAGCTTGCTCAAGAATCTAGAGGAAAACCCTCATCGGTTATTCAACAAAGAATTGATACCCTTCTCATGATGGAAGAAGAAAGGGAGAAAGAAAAATCAAATTTCATTTCTCATCAATAGATAGTTAAAAGGTGGTTTGACAAGCATAAGGCCAAAGAGAAGAATTTTGAAGTAGGAGACTTAGTCCTGAAATGGGACAGAGTGAATGAGCTGAAGGGAAAAAATTCGAAGTTTTAGAATCTATGGCTTGGACCTTTTCTGGTAGCCGAGAAACTTGGGGCAGGCATGTGTTGACTACAAAATCTAAGGGGAGAACTTGATGCCCTCCTGGTGAATGGCCAAGCCGTAAAACAATATTTTTGTTAAAAAAAAATGTGTCTGTTTTCATGATATTTTGTTTTTAGGTAGGCTGATCGCAGAGTCCTTCATTTTATTTTTTTGTTATAGTATTGTTTTGCGCTTTGAAGAGTGTGTTCCACAAATCATTGGTTGACCTTAGTTCATGCAGTATAATGAATTATGTTCCTGACTCATGCTTACATACAATACAAGAAGCTCTAGGAGAATTGCAGTTGTTTTGAAGGAGTTCTGTATCTAACATTTGCAAATAAAACAAACTTGGCAAGTGATGAAGTTTCCACCTAGTGGTCTGGTAAAACCTAAAGGGAAAGATGGTAAGACAGAAAGGATCACATGTGCCTCAATACAAAACTAGCAAAATTTAATTTTAACCATCTCATTGTGCAAATAACATACGCCCTCCTATCCCACTCACTCAGGGAATTCTACCGAAATAAAATCAATTATATCAAATGAGTGAAAAGTAGGAGAGGGAATGCAGATAACTCCACTGGGGCTATGGGCACTCGTTGGCAATGGATCAAGGTCTGTGATGTCAGGGTGACTCCACCGGGGCTATGGACGCTCGCTGGCAGCGAAGCAACACCATAGAAAGTGAATTATGATAACTAAAAGGCCTGGTGCCAGTGAATTCTTTAATCTACTCTTGTCAAAAGAGGGCATGGTTCATGGTTAAAGGAAAGAAAGGTGGAATAAGTGTTGAAACCCCACAGGCAGGCCCAAGTTCACCAACCAAGGAATTTCAAACGCAAGGATAGAAGAGGCCTCGATAAAAAAATAGTAATTTCTTAACCAACTTCTTCATCAACTGAGGCCGGGGAAGGAACATAGATTCTGATTTATCCTATTAAGTCACCATTTTTTGAGCACTCAACACACCCTAAAAATATTATTAAATTTTGTCACTTTTTGGGTACCACTTGTTTTCTTCACTATCTGACTTGATTTCATTTTGGGAGATGATTTATCTTTGTTTGTTTCCATGTCTCTTATCACCTAGTCAGGTTTGTTTGAACTTGTGAAACCTCATGTCTAAAATACCTTAACACCCAAATTAAGAATCAACAGCTGAATACTACACCCAACATGCTTAGGATCGACATCGAAAATAATTCAAGTAAAGGAACCATACAGAAACAAAAGTCACCGAGCACTAGTCCTCATCGACATTGGTTGAAGGTGGTTCTGGTTTGCATAATTTATTTACATAAAGGTTCGATAGATAGCCGTTCCCCTTCGACATCAACAAAATATGAGGAAGACAGACGTTAACAAAGGACGCAAAGAAACCGTCGATAGCCGATGCCCAATGTGCTTTATCGGGATCGAGGAAATCCAGAAAGGTTACATCAATCATTTTTTACCATGATAAAATTATCACCGATTGTCGATCCCCGACGCGTTTTTGGCATCGAGACTTGTTTTGAGAGAAATTATCCGAGAGCACTTGGGTAAGTTTATCACCGATCACCGATCCTTGACACTTTTTGGCATCGACAAGATAGGATTGGGTTGTAGAACGTATGGCTTAGAGAAGGCCCCGACTCTGATTAACATGAGAAAATGATGTCACTGGTCTCGAATGGCATGTGTCTTTACCATGTAGGGGGGGTGTATGACCTAGTTTTATCCCAAGTTATTTTTAGATTCCTTGAGTCCTAGTCACTCCCCTAGGAAGATTTTCTACGTCAAATATGTATGGCGAGATGGATCGTTGTCAGATATTTTGTGAGAATATATGAATGAAAACATTTGAAGCACAATCTTGACCCCTGATCCACCAACTAGACTAACAAAACGATGGGACGTTTGCGGCATAAGATATGATCAGATTTGGACATTTAATAAAACAGTTAATGCCTGATTCCACATTCATTGCTACCCTGTGTGCCAACAACATTTTGAAATCGTCGATAGACCACATTACCACCCGCGCCCACACCATTAACCCACATTGAATATAAGTTTAAGAATCTCTAAAGATCTGGTGGTAGATTTGATGAAATTTCACTCATAACCTGAATTGAATGGATGATGTGACAAGGTAAGTTCATACCTGTATAAATCTCTAGAACGGCTTTGAACAAATTCATTCTACGGGTAAGTTGAATTCCAGAGAATCCAAAGGAGCAAAGTGAGCGTCTTGAGATTGTACTGACCCTTTTGATTATCAAAACTAGGTTTAACAAGATTCAGAGGTATGTATCCAAGTCTGTCAATTTGTTGGTTATAATTTATATATGCGCACCCGATTTTATTTGCACAACCCCTACACTATGTTTTATCTACAGGTAAGATTCCTCCGAGGAAGCCAACCACCAGAGGCTCACCGAGAGCACAAAAGATGAAGGAAGATGATATAGGTGAAGGTTCTTCTCTGGGGACTGCAAGGTAGTTGGAGTATGCTCCTAGAGCAGAGCATGTCATCAAAACAACAACAAAGAAGGATTTTTTCCAGCCGTCGGCCTTTGGGGATATAGAGGCAAGCATCAGATCTAAGGTAATGCTCCTGCAGTGGGGGAATATATTTAACATAATCAGTCGAGACAAATACCCATAGTATATCCCACAGAGCGACCTGAATGTGAGGGAAATCGATGACCAGGTGTTCCTGAACATCCAATGGTCGTATTTACACATGGTGGAAAGCAGAACCCCCATTTTTCCTTGCATAGAGGTTCTGAAATGGCTCATCGACCATACGAATGGGAAAAAATTCTTGATAAACGATGCAAATGGCAGATGTGTCGTATTTTTCCTCTCAACATAAGTCCATAAATACTAAAATCTCAGGGACCCAGAGGAATGGCTCAACACAAACTTCGTAGTGAATTTCTATGAATTCCATGACACCAGCCGGTTGATGGCCTCATGGTGGAGGGAGGACAAGAAGTTCAATAACCAGAGTAATGGTTGGTATGGAACAATCAACCTGAGGAAGTCATACATCTATTTGATGGCTCTCATCTACTATTTCTATGTAGAATAAGATTTCTCCAAGTTTTCGAAAGCATGGATGTCATTGGAGTACACATTGGCGATCGCCAAGAGCTGTTTCAATTGGGGAGTGATAATCTCAAAACAATTAAGCATCTGTGTACAACAGGATCGGACGCCGAAGGAAGGGGAGGCATCCACTTTCTACATGGCCTCATACCTTCTCGATGTCATGTGTGAAAGGAATGTCTTCGCCGACATGAATCTAAGATGGCATGTTGCAGAGCTCCCAGTTCATGTCTACTTTGGCATATTATGGGAAAAAAGGTACACAAAATCTTACGCACTCATCTGTGATGAATATATCGCCTGAATTAATTTTATTATTTTTAAGAAGGAATGCCCAAGACTATCTGTGGTATCCAAGAAAGTGATAGAAAAGGTAGGCCATTGGTATTTTGATGAACACTCAACCTACATCAGGGTGTTTGGGGAAACCGAAGCACCACATCTCCTACCTGCTCATGTCCTATACCGACTCATTATGGGAGAAATATGTTATCAAACCATCCTATAGGGGTATAATACCACATTGGTCAAATACAAGAAATGTGCTTTCATACCCTACGGTTTT
>ML789225.1:807818-830466 GCA_009831015.1 Picea engelmannii | reverse complement strand
TGTGATTAGTGATTAGAGCTAAGGAAACTAATTTTCTTGCCATCATTTTATTGCATGTATGTTTTCTTTCGATAATTGTATCTCAGTCAATAATTAAAATACCAACAAGTTGATGTATTAGTACTAGTCTTGTTACAGGTGTGAAAATCTTTGTCTACATGCTTGAGCACGAGGGTTATCCCAAGCTCATCCTTCTCCAGTAATTAAGATTCCCTCATTCCAACTGGTTTATACCTGCACACATCCTTTTTACCATCCCCACCTAGTAAAATAAAATGCAAAAAGAGAATGTTTAAACAGAAGAAGGAACTTCCATAAGAAGACATCCTGTCAATCACTACTTAAATCCCATCGATTATTTGGCCGTATCGACAGATCTGGAGAACCATTCTAATACCAAACGTTGCAGAGTCTAATTGGTCCTTGGTGGAAGGTTTGGTTCCTACTGTTGAGTTAAATGGATTTAGGACCTCTCAACAAAATTGGCGCTAGAAGGAGGGCCTGATGAATGAATGGCTAACAAAATTTCTGATATAATATTTCACATAGCCTGTAGATTCAAAAAAAACCACTTGCATGGCTAGTCATTCTCAAGAAAACCCACACACAATGAGTACTCCTGAAACAAGTAGCTCACCCTAGCAAGAGGAAGAACATTTATTACCTTAAATACCTTACGCTCTTCCCCATGAGGAGTTGAACCAGTTCAGAAGAATCACAAGATATTACACTCGACAAATTGGAGAAGTACCCTTAGCTCCGTTACTTCCTCATGGAAAATAGGTAAGAAAAATAGTGGTGGACACCCCCGACTAGGTTTTTGTTCACACAGTATAATACCTGGTATATTTTTCCCTCACTGAGATCGAAAATCCCCTCAATCGAATCCCCGAAACACCAGCCGGTAACTGCTCTAAGCTCGATGATTTTGAATCCGATGAGGAAGGGTTTAAGTCAGAATGCTCAGCTTCAGATTCAGATGACATGGAGGATAACAATGATCATAATGAAGAAATGGGAAACCCCCCTCAGAATAATCAACCTTGGTTGGCCAGAGATGCTATGGCATTCCATGGATGAGTACATAATATTCCTAGACATCTAGAAAAGTTACTCCCTAAATTTGACCCTGAAAACTCAGGATTGCCTGAAGATCATATCAAGAAGTTCATACTAGCTATTCGACTGATGAATGTTCAAGATGAAGATGTAGTATGTAGGATTTTCCCTTATACCTTTAAAAATTCAGCCTCTACATGGTATTTTAACCTTCTGGTAGGGTCCATAACTAGTTGGACGAAGTTTCAAAAGGGTTTTTTAGACAAATTTGCAGAAGAAACCACTACAAGAGCTTTGATGTCTGAGTTGTTCACCGCCACCATGAGTTCAAAGGAGAAGTTTAAAGACTTAAATCAATGATTCACCACTATCCTAAACAAATTCCAAACCTAATATAAACCCACTCAGGAGCTGCAAATTGAAGTATACGCTAATGCTCTCCCTACTTCCATTTCCATGTTTGTAAAAAGGGCTACCAAAACAACCATAGCTGAGAATTTCGAGGAAGCCAAAACAATTGAATTCCAAATGAAGGGATGTAAAGAAGGCTATATCTCATTAGTTAAGAAGGAAGCTCAACCTCCACCGAGGAGAGGACTTTTTTTGACTAGACCCTCAAGAAAACAAACATAACAAGGTCCCAAAAAAGGACGTGGAGACATAGAATACCTACAACGAATGATAAAGAAGTTGTCAAACAAAATCATAGACATGAAAAGAAGTGCAGGGGAAGGAAACCAAGGTCAAAGGACCTATAAACCATTTTTTAAAAGAAATCACCGTTCAAAGAAATTGAACATCCCCCAACCAACTTAAACATCGACCTGGGAAATGTGGCATTCGAATTTTTCTGTACCTATCACCAAGAGAAACATTATGAAAGGGACTTTCCACAATGGGTGCATGCCATGAATTTGATGGCCAACTAGTTTCTAGATTAGGTTTCCCTTACCTAACAATCAAGCGACTCAACTATGAATATTGTTGATCAGGAAGAAGTTGACCCGCCAGAAGAAACAACCATGCTTCTTTGGGACCCTGACCTACCGATGCCTTCCAATGATCTATTTTAGGTTCAAGAGCCACCCACAAAGGTCTTAGCTATGAAAATGTGCAGTAGGGGTCAGACGTTCTCAAAGGACCTTACCATTTCCCACACTTAGAGAGGAAAACAAATGTCTGATCACCTGAAAGAATCTTTTGTCTCCCCAAGAAATCCTATAAATATCCATACACAAGAATTGCCCAAGCTAGACTACAACATAGTAGAATATTTGAAATTTTTTAAGGCAAATAGATCGGTCATGGACATGTGTAGAATTCCCCAACAAAAGGACTTTTTCTTACAAGCTTTAAAGTCAGTGGAAACTCCCATAACAATCACTAACCAAGGAGAAAATCAATCCCTCACATATCTAAGAAATAAGCCAACTGTAAACACTTGCTCTGAAGATAAGAAAGGAAATCCTTTTGTCCCACCGTTCCGCTTGACATTTGAAGTCTTCAATGGAAACCTCCATAATTGTTTGGTTGAGTCAGGGGCATCCTCTAATCTTATGCCATTATCTATCTGCAAGAAATTAAACGTAGTCCCTCTCAAAAGTGATAAACATGTGATACAATTGGATAGAACCCAGGTGAAAGTTATGGGAGAAATTAAAGATGTCATGATCAAAATGGAAACACATCCAAAATTTGTTTGAGTGATTGATATCATTGTAGTATATATATTAGAAGCTTATGGACTTTTACTTAGTCGAGATTGGTCTGAGAAGTTGAACAGATACTTTAGCATAGGATGGGCTCACCTTTGGTTTCCATTAAAGGGACACACAAACATGATTAGGATTGATAGGGAAAGGTATCTAAAACATACTTTTACTGAACTAGAATCCCTCAAGGAACCCTCTTCGACAGATTTCCCCGTGCTAGGAAACTATTCCTACGACTTCGATTTCTATAATTTCTCACCTCTCTCATCTGATGTCCCTCTTACCCAAAACTCCGAAATGAATTTTCAAGAAAACATACCGACAATGGTGGAAGAAACCCTCTTCTGTCAAGAACCTTTGTTGAAAACCACAAAATGAATAGGTGGAGAGGAGGAAATTGGTAGGCAAGTAAAATCTGATGGTTTTCGCTCACAAGTTTGGACCTTATACTTTGATGGGTCTAAGTCACAAGAAGGATTAGGAGTGGGGTGTATCCTCATTGATCCGAAAGGAAAACACAATTTCCTATCTTGCAGACTAGAATTTGAATGCACTAATAACACCGCGAAGTATGAAGATTTAGTGAAAGGGATAAATAAATCCATAGACTTAAACGTTAAAGAGATAAAGGTTTTTGGAGACTCTGAAATCATTGTTAGGAAAGTAAAAAACACTATACACTGCAACTCTCCTCACCTGAGGAATTATCAACAGGAAGTGCACACACTGATAGAACATTTTGAGGCCTTCAACATTACAACGATCCCCAGAATAAATAACACTCTTGTTGATTACCTAGCCATTGCTGCCTTGAGGATATCCCCTTTAGAAGACCAGGAAGCCTCTCAGTTCACTGATGGAGCTACTCTACAAGACATCAGTGCCCAACAATATTTATAATTGGAAGGTATTTGAAGGAGATGAACAAATCATAAACTTTTTAACCAACCAGGAAAATTTTAAAGATCTAGCTATTGACGATGAAATATTTCAGGAGCAACTAGTGGAAACCGATCCCCATGTACAAAGATATGAAACCAACCAATCGATTGGAAAACCAAGGTTTCACATGATACCGAAAGGGGTATCCAATTTAGAGAACCTCTTTGACTCAAGGGAAATATTTAAAGGGTCAACGAACACAAAGACATGGAGTTCCTGTCCCATGTACGAGATTATAAATATAGGAACCCCAGAGAACCCTAAGAATATAAATATCAGCAAGACAATATCTAAAGAAGAAAGGAAGGTCAATCTCAAAATTTTTAGAGAATATTAAGATGTTTTCACATGGTCCTACTGAGATATGAAGACTTATGATACTCATATCATTCAACACACAATCATGTTAAAACCCAGAGAAAATCCTTCCAACAGAAGATCCAGATGTACTGCCCATCTCTGGAACCCCTCATGTGTCAGGAGTTAAAGAAATTACTAGATGCTAAAATTATCTTTCAGGTTAGACACTCTGTCTGGGTAGAAAATTTGGTTCCGGTCAGGAAAAATTCTGGGGAGATCCACCTGTGTGTGGATTTTAGAAACCTCAACAGAGCATCCGAAAAGGACAATTACCCAGTCCCACTGATGGAGCAACTCTTGCAAACCATGTCTGGTTCTGAGGTATTTTCTCTGTTGGACAGTTTTTCAGGTTATAACCAAGTTCTAGTTTTATAGGAAGACCGATTGAAGACTACCTTATGAACCAAGTGGGGAACCTTTGCTTATAAACGCATGCCCTTTGGGTTAATCAATGCAGGGGAAACCTTCCAAAGGGCCATGGATGTAGCGTTTTGGGGACTAATCAACAAATGTGTAGTATTTTATTTGGACGACGTGACTGTGTATTCAAAGAATAGAGAAGACCACATCCAACACCTAACCCATATTTTCGAAAGGTGTAGGAAGTATGGTATATCTTTAAACGCTAAGAAAAATATCTTTGGTGTTGAGGAAGGGAAACTACTGGGTCATATTATATCTCAAGTGGGAATTCGCATAGACCCAAAACGAATCAGGGCAATAGCTCAACTTCCCTTACCCCACAACAAAAAATATATGTAATCCTTCTTTGGGAAAATCAATTTTGTCAGGAAATTCACCCTCGATTTTGTGGAAACTATCAAACCCTTACAAAAAATGATCCACAAGGATGTTGAATTTAAGTCGGATGACGAACGAAAAGTGTTTTCAGCAATATTAAGACTGCAATATCTCAATCTCTAGTGTTTCAAAGTCCCGACTTTAGAAAATATTTCTCTCTATACTTTTTCCTTCGACCAATCATCAGCTGCAGTATTGACTCATAAGGATGATGACAACAATGAGGTTCTGGTCTCATTTATGAGCACTAATATCCAAGGGGGCGAACTAAATTAACTTGTTATAGACAAGTAGGCTTATGCGGTGTACAAGGCAGTAAGATTTTTTAGATCCTACATCCTAAAAAACCACACCAAATTCATTGTGCCTCATCCTGCAGTCCGATCCCTATTCACTCAATAGGAGATGGGGGAAAGAAGAAAAAACTGGATGTCAGTCGTCCAAGAATTTGATCTAGATATAAAACCTGTGAAACTGGTTAAGGGACAATGATTATGTAAACTGGCATCTGAAGCTGAGGACCAAGTAAATGAAGACCCCGGGTGGGAGAATGAATTAGCATTATGGTGTAGTGAAGCTTCATACATATCCCCAGGGAAGGAGTCTTGGTATGGGAAACTAACTTATCTCCTGCATTATGGGACTTTCCCATAAAACCTAAACCCTAGGGAAAGAAGATCTCTCAGATTAAAATCGACACAATATCGCCTCATAAATTCGGTGCTCTTTCGTGTTAATTATGATGGGGTACTTTTAATATGTATTGAACGAGATGACATGGAAAAGGTTCAGAAGGAGCTCCATGATGGTCCTCCAGGTGGACACTTCACAGGGAATACCACTGCTCACAAAATATTGAGAGCTGACTATTATTGGCCTACTCTGTTCAGAGACGCTCACACATACACTAGAAACTATAAAACTTGTCAAATGAGCGCAGGTAGGGAAAAGAGAGCAGCTGTCCCACTCCAACCTATGGCCATATATATACCATTCGAACAATGGGGGTTATATGTCATAGGATAAATTACATCTAGTTCTTTGAAACATCATAAATACATACTGACTTCCACATACTATTTCATAAAATGGGCAGAGGTCGTCCCTCTGAATCATGTAAACGAAAAGGTAGTGATCCAATTCATAGAAAAACAATTGATCACAAGGTTCGACATGCCTTTTTTTTTTTTTTTATAATTTCGCTTACTTTTCTTCCACCCTATTAACATATTTTTCTCTAGACAAAGGAATCAGAATCAGATACTCTGCAAACTACTATCCACAGGGGAATGGAGTGGAAAAATCAACCAATAAGAACCTAGTGAGGATATTAAAGAAAATGGTTGCAGACAACCAGAAGAATTGACATAGTTCACTTCATAACACCTTATGGTATGATAGAGTAACACCCAAGGAATATATAGGTAATTCCCCATACTTTCTGGTATACGAACAAGAAGCCATTCTCCCGAAACAGGCTATATCTTCCATCTCTTCAGCTTGCTCAAGAATCTAGAGGAAAACCCTCATCGGTTATTCAACAAAGAATTGATACCCTTCTCATGATGGAAGAAGAAAGGGAGAAAGAAAAATCAAATTTCATTTCTCATCAATAGATAGTTAAAAGGTGGTTTGACAAGCATAAGGCCAAAGAGAAGAATTTTGAAGTAGGAGACTTAGTCCTGAAATGGGACAGAGTGAATGAGCTGAAGGGAAAAAATTCGAAGTTTTAGAATCTATGGCTTGGACCTTTTCTGGTAGCCGAGAAACTTGGGGCAGGCATGTGTTGACTACAAAATCTAAGGGGAGAACTTGATGCCCTCCTGGTGAATGGCCAAGCCGTAAAACAATATTTTTGTTAAAAAAAAATGTGTCTGTTTTCATGATATTTTGTTTTTAGGTAGGCTGATCGCAGAGTCCTTCATTTTATTTTTTTGTTATAGTATTGTTTTGCGCTTTGAAGAGTGTGTTCCACAAATCATTGGTTGACCTTAGTTCATGCAGTATAATGAATTATGTTCCTGACTCATGCTTACATACAATACAAGAAGCTCTAGGAGAATTGCAGTTGTTTTGAAGGAGTTCTGTATCTAACATTTGCAAATAAAACAAACTTGGCAAGTGATGAAGTTTCCACCTAGTGGTCTGGTAAAACCTAAAGGGAAAGATGGTAAGACAGAAAGGATCACATGTGCCTCAATACAAAACTAGCAAAATTTAATTTTAACCATCTCATTGTGCAAATAACATACGCCCTCCTATCCCACTCACTCAGGGAATTCTACCGAAATAAAATCAATTATATCAAATGAGTGAAAAGTAGGAGAGGGAATGCAGATAACTCCACTGGGGCTATGGGCACTCGTTGGCAATGGATCAAGGTCTGTGATGTCAGGGTGACTCCACCGGGGCTATGGACGCTCGCTGGCAGCGAAGCAACACCATAGAAAGTGAATTATGATAACTAAAAGGCCTGGTGCCAGTGAATTCTTTAATCTACTCTTGTCAAAAGAGGGCATGGTTCATGGTTAAAGGAAAGAAAGGTGGAATAAGTGTTGAAACCCCACAGGCAGGCCCAAGTTCACCAACCAAGGAATTTCAAACGCAAGGATAGAAGAGGCCTCGATAAAAAAATAGTAATTTCTTAACCAACTTCTTCATCAACTGAGGCCGGGGAAGGAACATAGATTCTGATTTATCCTATTAAGTCACCATTTTTTGAGCACTCAACACACCCTAAAAATATTATTAAATTTTGTCACTTTTTGGGTACCACTTGTTTTCTTCACTATCTGACTTGATTTCATTTTGGGAGATGATTTATCTTTGTTTGTTTCCATGTCTCTTATCACCTAGTCAGGTTTGTTTGAACTTGTGAAACCTCATGTCTAAAATACCTTAACACCCAAATTAAGAATCAACAGCTGAATACTACACCCAACATGCTTAGGATCGACATCGAAAATAATTCAAGTAAAGGAACCATACAGAAACAAAAGTCACCGAGCACTAGTCCTCATCGACATTGGTTGAAGGTGGTTCTGGTTTGCATAATTTATTTACATAAAGGTTCGATAGATAGCCGTTCCCCTTCGACATCAACAAAATATGAGGAAGACAGACGTTAACAAAGGACGCAAAGAAACCGTCGATAGCCGATGCCCAATGTGCTTTATCGGGATCGAGGAAATCCAGAAAGGTTACATCAATCATTTTTTACCATGATAAAATTATCACCGATTGTCGATCCCCGACGCGTTTTTGGCATCGAGACTTGTTTTGAGAGAAATTATCCGAGAGCACTTGGGTAAGTTTATCACCGATCACCGATCCTTGACACTTTTTGGCATCGACAAGATAGGATTGGGTTGTAGAACGTATGGCTTAGAGAAGGCCCCGACTCTGATTAACATGAGAAAATGATGTCACTGGTCTCGAATGGCATGTGTCTTTACCATGTAGGGGGGGTGTATGACCTAGTTTTATCCCAAGTTATTTTTAGATTCCTTGAGTCCTAGTCACTCCCCTAGGAAGATTTTCTACGTCAAATATGTATGGCGAGATGGATCGTTGTCAGATATTTTGTGAGAATATATGAATGAAAACATTTGAAGCACAATCTTGACCCCTGATCCACCAACTAGACTAACAAAACGATGGGACGTTTGCGGCATAAGATATGATCAGATTTGGACATTTAATAAAACAGTTAATGCCTGATTCCACATTCATTGCTACCCTGTGTGCCAACAACATTTTGAAATCGTCGATAGACCACATTACCACCCGCGCCCACACCATTAACCCACATTGAATATAAGTTTAAGAATCTCTAAAGATCTGGTGGTAGATTTGATGAAATTTCACTCATAACCTGAATTGAATGGATGATGTGACAAGGTAAGTTCATACCTGTATAAATCTCTAGAACGGCTTTGAACAAATTCATTCTACGGGTAAGTTGAATTCCAGAGAATCCAAAGGAGCAAAGTGAGCGTCTTGAGATTGTACTGACCCTTTTGATTATCAAAACTAGGTTTAACAAGATTCAGAGGTATGTATCCAAGTCTGTCAATTTGTTGGTTATAATTTATATATGCGCACCCGATTTTATTTGCACAACCCCTACACTATGTTTTATCTACAGGTAAGATTCCTCCGAGGAAGCCAACCACCAGAGGCTCACCGAGAGCACAAAAGATGAAGGAAGATGATATAGGTGAAGGTTCTTCTCTGGGGACTGCAAGGTAGTTGGAGTATGCTCCTAGAGCAGAGCATGTCATCAAAACAACAACAAAGAAGGATTTTTTCCAGCCGTCGGCCTTTGGGGATATAGAGGCAAGCATCAGATCTAAGGTAATGCTCCTGCAGTGGGGGAATATATTTAACATAATCAGTCGAGACAAATACCCATAGTATATCCCACAGAGCGACCTGAATGTGAGGGAAATCGATGACCAGGTGTTCCTGAACATCCAATGGTCGTATTTACACATGGTGGAAAGCAGAACCCCCATTTTTCCTTGCATAGAGGTTCTGAAATGGCTCATCGACCATACGAATGGGAAAAAATTCTTGATAAACGATGCAAATGGCAGATGTGTCGTATTTTTCCTCTCAACATAAGTCCATAAATACTAAAATCTCAGGGACCCAGAGGAATGGCTCAACACAAACTTCGTAGTGAATTTCTATGAATTCCATGACACCAGCCGGTTGATGGCCTCATGGTGGAGGGAGGACAAGAAGTTCAATAACCAGAGTAATGGTTGGTATGGAACAATCAACCTGAGGAAGTCATACATCTATTTGATGGCTCTCATCTACTATTTCTATGTAGAATAAGATTTCTCCAAGTTTTCGAAAGCATGGATGTCATTGGAGTACACATTGGCGATCGCCAAGAGCTGTTTCAATTGGGGAGTGATAATCTCAAAACAATTAAGCATCTGTGTACAACAGGATCGGACGCCGAAGGAAGGGGAGGCATCCACTTTCTACATGGCCTCATACCTTCTCGATGTCATGTGTGAAAGGAATGTCTTCGCCGACATGAATCTAAGATGGCATGTTGCAGAGCTCCCAGTTCATGTCTACTTTGGCATATTATGGGAAAAAAGGTACACAAAATCTTACGCACTCATCTGTGATGAATATATCGCCTGAATTAATTTTATTATTTTTAAGAAGGAATGCCCAAGACTATCTGTGGTATCCAAGAAAGTGATAGAAAAGGTAGGCCATTGGTATTTTGATGAACACTCAACCTACATCAGGGTGTTTGGGGAAACCGAAGCACCACATCTCCTACCTGCTCATGTCCTATACCGACTCATTATGGGAGAAATATGTTATCAAACCATCCTATAGGGGTATAATACCACATTGGTCAAATACAAGAAATGTGCTTTCATACCCTACGGTTTTGATATAGGGTTTTATCTGGTGAAAGATACTTCTCAAGACAAACTAAAAGGGTTGAGCCAACTTGAATTCAGGTTCCCGACCGACCAATTCTGCAAGAATGATCCTAAAGGCCTAGTCCTCCAACATGCTTTTCAAGTATCATCTTGCTAGCTGTATGCTCATGATAAGTTTGAGGATGAGATTTTCATAGAGTGCGCCCGAAACTGGGATGAGGTGGTTCAGATATGTCCAACCCAAACATGACCAGATTCAAGGCCATGAGCATGGATGAATAGGTGGAAACGATAGAGAAGTCATCTCAAGAGGCCCTCAGGGTTAGGGAATAAATTAGAGTGATAGAGAAAATGGAGGCACAGAGAAGGGGATTACTCTTGATACAAGGGGTGCATAGGATCATTGATTAGTTGAAAAATGACCTTGATTTGATGGAAATGACGAGGATCTCGGATGATAGCCCAATCAAAAGACGAGGGGAACCAAGTGGCCTAGAGGCAATACAACTTGAAGAAACTATCAGGTCATAAAACCCTGAGGTTCCACCACCGCAGACTGAATCACTAGGGAAAATTTTGACCCAACCTGAAATAGCGAGGACATTAGGGAGAACAAATGTACCAAATACCTTGTTCGATTTGATAACCATATATGATGAGGAGGAGAGTTCAGAGGTGTCCCTGGTCACTCCAGTGCAAATTACAGAGGAGAAAGAACCTAAGAGAGCATCCATCCCGAGTCCTAATGTTCCAAGTCAGAGTCGTCTGTAGAGAAAGCATGAGGTAGAAAGTTCCCTGGACACTGAGCCAATCGACATACTAAGAACCCCAATGGAAAAATCGATGGATGGGCTAGGATCAGGCGAACAAAAAGAAGAAATCCCACAACATGAAATCAACATCTCAATAGCCGATTACCAAGTAAGTACCGAACCTACAACTGATTCCTCAATTTTTTCTAGTACCATACCACCCGATGAGACAAAACCAGAGGCCGAGCCATCAAAACATACAAAAGAGGTTTATGAACCCAACCTTGAACATATATACACCGTCAGGATCTTGGAAAACACTCTTACTTAGGGAGAACAACAAATCCATGAACCTATTGATGAGGTCACCGATATACAAGAAATTACCTATGACCGAAAGAGGAAAGCCATCATGAAGAGAACCACTAAGAAAATAAGGCTTACTTTGGACAATTCGATCCTTATAACCACATAGGAGGAATTGATCAGCACAGAGCATGCCAAGACATTCGAGCTTATTGGAGCATGGATGGTGATCACAAATGCCACCCTAGATAGAGAAAGGAAAGATGAACATGAGTTGGCCGTTGCGCTAAAGGAGCTAGAGCATTTGCACCATTTGGAGAAATACTATCAAGACTCCACACAGGCCATGATATTTTTGAGAAGAAAATTCCAAGATTCCTACAACAAATTCACAAATGAACAACACCTTTTTACTACAGGGATAACCAAATTATAGGAAGACACTCTTATGGCGCTAGTGAACTGCAAAGATGTGTAAAGATGGTATGAGAAGTCCCACCAAGTAGTGGAGAGAATTGATTACATCAACGCGGTTCAACAGGGCCAAGACACCAAAGAGAATAGAATTCAAGTGATGAGGGACAACAACATAGATCGGATAAGGAAGGCGACCGAATACTGGGTGAAAATGGCCCAAGAGCATCAACGGGAGATTCAAGAGAAATGGTTCGATTGCGAAAGAATTTGGGTCAAGATCAATTGGAATATGAGAGACATCGGTCTCACATAATTTGGTTCACCTAAGGACTTTGTCGACTTGCATGACATAGTCAAACAACATGTAGAACAAGACTCATCATGGACTGAAGAGATAGAAAAGGTGGAAAACATTGCGCCAGGACAAGTGCAATAGTTCATGGAGCACCCGATCAAGGCTTGAACAATATTACAACAGTTAAGTGTTAAAATAGTCAAGTATCAGACACAAGAAATAGAAATACAAGAGATCCTTTCGGCCCTGATGGACCAACACAGATTCCTGCATGCCAACACATGCAAGGAACTCTTCGTCAAATGGTCACAGTATGAGAAGAGTCATCCACTTAAGTAAAACCATTTGATGATTCCTAGAAGACAGAGATATGGACGCGCCATGTGGTGATGTTTTGTTTTACTTAGCTTGCACTTTGATAGTTATTTTTAGTTAATAATTTGTTATAAATAAGAGGATCGACCTTTTAGAATGGGTCGATGCTTTTGGCAAACACCCTCATTTTTGGAATTGTAAAGAACTATTTCAGAACTAACTTAATTAAGAAGTCATGTTTAGGACCAGAGACAACTTTTTGTTTTTCATCAAAGGCATGTGTGATTGGATCCGAGGAGGAACTACTTCTAACTTTGTTTAATGAATGGATGCTGTAACGAGTAAGAGTTTCTAAATCTATTGATAAGTTAGCTGATTCGATATTTTTATAGTTCTTGTCTTTAATGGTGGAAACAAAATCATTGTGTTAATGTGTGATTAGTGATTAGAGCTAAGGAAACTAATTTTCTTGCCATCATTTTATTGCATGTATGTTTTTTTCCGATAATTGTATCTCATTCAATAATTAAAATACCAACCAGTTGATGTATTAGTACTAGGCTTGTTACAGGTGTAAAAATCTTTGTTTGCATGCTTGAGCACGAGGGTTATCCCAAGCTTAGCCTTCTCTAGTAATTAATGTTCCCCCGTTCCAACTAGTTTATACCTGCACACATCCTTTTTACCAGCCCCAACTAGTAAAAGAAAATGCAAAAAGAGAATGTTTAAACTGAAGAAGGAACTTCCATAACAAGACATCTTGTAAATCACTACTTAAATCCCATCGATTATTTGGCCAGATCAATAGATATGGAGAACCATTCCACTACCAAACGTTGCAGAGTCTAATTGGGCCTCAGTGGTGGGTTTGGTTCCTATTGTTGAGTCAAAGGGATTTAGGAACTCACAACAACACTATGTACCTAATTATTCTCACAAACACATTAGTGCCTAACATAATACAAAAATATTAGAATGAAAATTTTCTTTCGATTATAGTAGGAAATATTTATAAATTATTATTCATCACTAGAGTGTCATATTATCATCTTTACAACATTCACATGAAAGTAATTTTTATTTTTTATTATTTCCAATAATGGTAGGAGAATGACTTGGCCAAAGATTCCTCTACGGCTAGGGTTTTTGTAGCCATAACCATTTCCAAGCTAGGACATATTTTTCAATCCCCCACCATTTCCAAGCTAGGATATCTTTGTCCATCCCCCACCATTTCCAAGATATAAGATCTTCATCCAACCCTATGAATTCAGTGTTGATTACTCCAAGTCGACTTTGTTGTGGGATGGTTTTGGTGGAGTTAGAATGGGTGTCACTTATCTTCCTAAGGTAGAGGAATTTTAATATTTGGTTTCTTCCATGAAAGCATCAAAAGGAAAGCACCCAATTCAAAGCTAGTTTGTTAAGTGGGTAAATACCATTCCCTAGTTAGACATTTCGTCATTTGGGCCAAGGAGAAAATACCTTATTTTGAATGAGTGAGATTTAATAGGAAAATTCTGATCCAGGTGGATATTGGTGGCCACCCACCTTTTCCAACTGGCTCCTTGTGTCCATTTGTTTTTGTTCAACGTGTTCTTCTGTACTGCTTTGTAGTTATGAGTTCTACACTTCTGGGGCTGTCTAAATCCCCACACATCCTCCAGGTGGATACCGGTGGCCTCTCGCCTAATCCAACTGGATTATTTTGTATGTTTTCATGTTATCACATCTTGTTGTACTTCCAGGGACATTTTGGGGCCCTAAACGTTGTTTTTTTGGCACGCCACAATCAAATTGTAGACAGAGATAGAGTTTGACAACAAAATGTGTAGTTCTATGAAATACCTTTCCAATGGGATATCACATGCCTAAATTGAAGGTCGTATGAAAAAGTTACAACCCTTGGAAGTAGAGGTACCAAATTACACCAACTTACCATAGGGCCCACATAACTTTTGGCGTTTCACCTTCTAGGGTTAGGTTTTTTGGATGACTAAGGTTTTGGCATTCATGAGTAATATCAAAAAGGCTCGTGGAGTCTCATTTTAATCCATTTTTCTCATATGGATGCACGTAGCAGCCACATCTCTTGTTAGAGATAGCTACCACCATTTGAGCAAGTGTTTCAGTTCTGCAGTTTTATAGTTTCATCCTATTTCATTATTTAATAGAAGATATTTTTCATTGGATATTTGTGTTATTCTTCATATCTTTGTATTCATTGTATTCAGTCTATTAATCATTTCGTTCCTCTCCTAAATCTGGATCATTGGTATCAGAGCGATCTTCTCTTCATTTATTTTTCTTCGTGCATGTCCCCGATAAGATTTGGGTACAAGAAGTTGGGAATTGAACCAATCGATCCATTACCAGATCGACCACATTGAGCCCAAAAACAACCCATGGGGGATGAAAATAAATATGATGGAGTAGGAGATCCTATTAAAATGTTGCTCGAGGAATCCCTTACACGAAAAAGGAACAAAATGATGGATAACTTCATGCAGATCCTTCGAAAACTGCCCACAAGAGAAGCATCTTCATCAAGCGGTCATGCAACCCCCTTAAAGGTACATGTAAATTTTGATATTCCATTATTTGAAGGATTGATAGATGCAGATGCTCTAGATAAATGGTTGGATCTACTCGAAGGATATTTTTTGGTGCACAATTTTTTCGATAGGGAAAAGATCACTTTTTCACTCCTCAAGGTCGTTCCCCATGTTAAAGACTGGTGGGATACTTACTCTGAGAAAAGGGTTGTGGAGGAATATACAATGTGTGTGGTTGCCCCTACATGGTATTCCTTACGGGATGCCATTAAAGAACAATACTACCCTGTTGGAAGCTACGAGGACCAGTACACTAGATGGACCACCCTACGTCAAGAAAGAGACCAGACAATACCATATTTCACTAATATTTTCCATACCCTACGCACCAAATTGGGTATCAAAGACTTTGAGTGTCATTTGGTGCTCAAATACCACAACTGTTTTCATAGATACATTAAAAAAGAAATGGAGTTCATGGAGATCGCCTCATTGGGCACAACTAATAGATACGCTGTCAAGATCGACCAAAAATTTAAGCATAAACGATGAGAGTTTGGATCTGGAAGCCTCTCACAACCGAAGTAGGGAAAAGGCATCCCCAACCCACACATCAAGGGACTAGGTAGAGATGACCTCCCTCAGGACAACCAGTCCAAGCTGCACCACAAGAAGGGTAATGAGAAGACGAAGAAGGACACGAGAAAATGGTGTGAGTACCATAGAATCCCTTGGAACAACACCGAGGAATGTCACTCCAAGCAGTCCCTCATGGATGAGATGAAGGCATCCGATTCAGAGGTCGATTCAGATTCCGAGTCAAATCCTGAAGGAGGGAAGCAGATTATCGATGCTGAACCTAGTGCCACTATTGCTACCACCAAAGTCTGGCCAAGCGAACCAGAAGAGCCAGAGGAAGGGGAACACCTCTTTCACTCACAGATGTCGGTCAAGGGGTATTTGATTCATTTCAGTGTTGACAACGGTAGTAAGAAGAACTTGATTTCATCATAGGTCGTTAAGTGGATGGACTTGCCAACGATGTCGCACCTGCATCCCTACACCATCGGATGGCTTCACCAAGGAACAGATCTCTGTGCCAGCCAACAGTGTCTTCAACCCTACGAAATCAAGCCTTTCAAAGACGAGGTACTGTGTGATATTTCTCCCCTTGAATTTTGTGATGTTCTTTTATGAAAACCATATTTGTGGAAGCGTAATGCTGTGTATGAGTCTAGATCTCGCAGTGTTATTATTACTTTGGGTAGACAATTATACAGGATCCCAGAGGTAGCACCGCCTACTACTATTTCTTTAATCTCTTCTAAGCAATGTAGTAAGGTCATTTCACAGACCGGGAAGTTTTTCTTCTTTGTGATCTGTGCTCATAGTAAGAAGAAGGTCACCACCACATCCGTGGCCTCTAAACAATGCCTCTCTTTGCAGTAGAAGCAAGTGGACGAGATCATGGAAGAATACAAAGACATATTAACCTCACCCACAGGGTTACCAACAAACTGCCAAGTCAAGCATCCAATTGATCTGACCCCCGACACGCCCCTACCTAATGGACCAGTCTATCGGTGCTCGCTGATGGAGAATGAAAAAATTAGGTGTCAGATCCACTTGTGGAAGCCCGATTGTACTGGTGTAGAAGAAGGATGAGAATTGGTGACTCTGCATTGATTACAAAGACTTAAACAAAATCACAGTCAGGAACCACTACCCCATTCCCAGGATTGATGACATTCTTGACCAACTCAAGGGGGGAAATTTCTTCAGCAAGATTGACCTAAAGTCTGGCTACCACCAGGTTTCCATTGGACCAAATGATGTATGGAAAAAAACCTTCAAGTCTAAAGAAGGTCTCTACAAATTCCTAGTCATGCCCTTTGGCTTAACAAATGCCCCAACCACTTTCATGAGGTTGATGGATGATGTATTGATACCTTTCACCAACTCCTTTGTGGTAGTTTATTTGGATGACATCCTCATCTCCAACAGAACGTGGGAGGAGCACATGCGGCATATTCAATAGGTATTGAGCACTCTACAACAACACAAGCTTTATTCCAACTTGGAAAAATGCTCTTTTGGCATGAACATGGTCCAATACATGGGCTACATTGTTGATGAGCATGTGGTACATGTTGATCTAGCTAATATCCGTGTCATCCATGATTGGCCAGCCCTAACCAGACTGACAGAGTTTCAGAGTTTTTGGGGACTAGACAACTTTTATCGACGGTTCATGTTGAGATTCTCCCATATTGCCTGGGCCCTCATCCAGGTGACCAAGGGTGGTGGTAGGGACAAGTTCGTGTGGGGGAAGGAGAAACAATGAGAATTCGATGATATGAAGCATCGCTTTTTCTCATCTCCAGTACTCTCCTTGCCTGATCTACAAAAACCATTCGAGATTCAGATTGATGCATCTGACTATGCCATGGGCACAATTCTCACTCAACACGGGCATCTGATGGCATACCATAGTGAGACACTCTCCGTTACTGTTTGAAAATACCCCACCTATGACAAGGAAATGTATTCCATTATACAAGCCTATCGTCAATAGAAACATTACATTATGGGGAAAGAGACGATCATACACACTGATCACAAGCCTCTGTAAATCATATAGACACAAGGGAAATTACAGAACGATTGCCATAAGAAGTGGTCCACCTACCTACAACAGTTCCATATCAACATCAAGTATAAGACATATATCTCGAACTGTGTTTTTGACTGCCTCGGTCAGCCTCTTGTGGCTGCACTTACCATTATGCCCCATTCCTATGGACATGAAGCATCTGAGTGGCCCCAAATGTATCAACAAGATCCAGACTTCACCACGACCTATTATCTCTTGGGTAAAAGAACAATTGTCACTGATTTTCAAATTTAGGACAAACTCTTATGCCACCTAGGCTATCTCTATGTTCCTACAAGTGAGCGTGAAATATGATTTGGGAAGCTCACTACACTCGGGTGGCATGACATTTTGGTGTGGATAAAACTGTAGCCATTCTTCAAAAAAACATTATTGGCCAAAACTTCACCAGGACGTGAGAAAGTATATTAGATCTTGCACTATCAGTGCCATTTCCAATCCAACCATCAAGAATCAAGGCTTATACACCCCTATTCCTATTCCTAAGAAGCCTTGGGAATCCATCTCAATGGATTACATGCCTGTCTTTCCATCCACCAAGCAAGGAAATGACTATGTGTTTGTGGTCGTTGATTGGTTTTCAGAGATGCCCATCCTCACATATTGTAAGAAGAATGTCATAGCGGCAGATACTGCTAAGCTCTTCTTCGAATGAGTGTGGGTCCACTTTGGGATACCATAGACCATCATCTACGACCGAGACAAAAGGTTCCTCAACACCTTTTGGTCGAGTCTTTATTCTTTGTTGGACACCAAGCTCACAAAATCCACTGCTTTCCACCCCCAAAGCGATGGCCAAACAAAGGTTGTCAATCAGATGATTGTGCACATCTTGCGCATGTACAATTATAAGAATCCACGTACATGGGACGAGAGTCTCCCATATGTCCAACACAGTTACAACAGGGCTCTCCATAGTTCCACCGGCCATAGCCCATTTCAGGAGGGTCTGGGATTCCAAACCTTGGGACCCATTGATGTTGCACTTCCTCTTTCCACTGCACATATAGACTCTTCCCCTGATCAGTTTGCGATCGAAAAATCTGCCAGATCCCTAGAGTGGATTTAGCACATCCGCCAACAGGTCCATGAGATTTTGCAGAAATCCAATGCTAAGTACAAGCAACACAATGATCAACATAGGGTACCACACCCGTTTCAGGTTGGCGAAAAAGTCTAGTTACATTTGCAGAAGGAGCATCTCACTGGGCCCCATCGGAAGCTTTTCCCACTTCATTATGGGCCTTATACTATCACCAAGGATTTGGGTAGAAATTCTTTTGAGTTCAACACTCCACCCTTCCTTGGTCTGCATCTAGTATTCAATGTGGACCTCCTTCAACCATATTTTCCCCCATTATTGGACACCTTTGAGATCGCAGAACAATTGGCACCAACAGAGCTCAACCTTGACTGCATGAAACAAGCATCCATTGATTATATAGTGGACACACAGGTCAAGGGCACTCGCCAACAACGGATCCAACTTTATTGGGTTGTCAAGGTAGGGAAACTCCTACACCAAGGCAAGTGGCTCACTCGGGGCCAAATCCAACAGAAGTTTCCTCACCTGATGGAGGAAATCAACGCAATGGTGACCATTTCTTCCTAAGGGGGGAGGATTGATCCAGGTGGATATTGGTGGCCACCCACCTATTCCAACTGGCTCCTTGTGTCCATTTTTTTTCAACATGTTCTTTTGTACTACTTTGTAGTTGTGAGTTCTACACTTCTAGGGTTGTCTGAATCCCCACACATCCTCCAGGTGGATACTTGTGGCCTCTCGCCTAATCCAACTGGATTATCTTGTATGTTTTCATGTCAACACATTTTTTTGTACTTCCAGGGTCACTTTGGGGCCCTAAATGTTGGTTTTTTGGCTCGCCATAGTCAAACTATAGACAAAGTCAGAGATTGATGGCAGAATGTATATTTCTTTGAAACACCTTTCCAATGGGCTATCACGCGCCTAAAATGGAGGTCGTATGCAAAAATTACGACCCTTGGAAGTTGAGATACCAAATTACACCAACTTACCATAGGGCCCACATAACTTTTGGCATTTCACCTTCTAGGGATAGGTTTTCGATGTCTAGGGTTTTGGATTTCATGAGTAATATCAAAAAGGCCTCTGGAGCCTCATTGTAATCCATTCTTCTCAAAGAGATGTGTGTAGAAACCACATCTCTTCTCATCTATATCTACCACCATTCGAGTAAGTGTTTCAGTTATGCAGTTTTACAGTTTCAGCCTATTTCATTATTTAATAGAAGATATTTTTCGCTGGATATTTGTTTTATTCTTCATATATTTGTGTTTATTGTATTCAATCTGTTAATCAGTTCGTTCCACTCCTAATTCCAGATTAAATTCACTAGCATCGGCTCAACGTTCGAGCAGTAGAGACATGGATATCAAAACATTGGGCTTCCAAGACCGAAGGTAAGATTTTCTCTTATCCATGTGGTCATGGATATTTTATATTCATATTCATCAACATTGAGGAATAAGATTTGATCTTCAAATTTAAACCCTATTTCATGGACTCAAGGGAATGTATCTTTCCCATCGGTCCCTTGATTTTGACCAGGAACTAGAGATTTCTATAGCCCCTATGTGGGTTAGGTTGCCTCATCTCCCTTTAAATTTTTCGGGTGATTCCTCTCTTATATCCATTGGAGACAAAATTGATCAATTTATCGACTTTGTAGAGCCAAATTGAAACTATATTCTTGTTCTAGAATGTGTAAAAGTAGAATTTGAGAAGGGCCTCCTAGAGGTAGTGAAAATCAACATGGAAGGATGGAGCCACCTACAATTCCTAGACTACAGCTACCTTTCAAGTTTAATACTTGTCATGAATATGGGAACTTTACAAAGACCCACCCAATAAATCAAGGGATTCAACCCCCTTCAAAGTACCCATTGATTTCCATCCAATGAAAAGGAACATTGATATTTTAAGTAGGTAACCAAAAGGCATAGAAATATATATCCCAAGGGGCTATAGAAAATAAAAAAGTCATTAGAACAATTAATAGATTCCATCTAGTAATATATTTGAAGCCCTTGGAGTATATGATTCAGAACTAGAAAATGAGGGAGAAGGAAAAAAACGGGAAGAAGAAGAGATTGAGGTAAGTGTATATCCATTCAAGACTATAAAAAATCCAATGACTGCTCCATTGGAATATCCTAAGTCTGGATCAAACTATCTTAAAGATGGAATGGGTCCATACAAGTCTCATATAAATCAAGACACTTCCTCAATAGGGAAATAAGAGGAAGAAGCAGAGGAAGAGAAGAGGAAGAGAAGGAAGCAGAGGAGGAAGCAGAAAGAGAAAATCCTTTAATGCATAAGGTCCATTTTCCCTAGGCTTCTAAATCCCCATCATACACTGGAGATTTAAATAAAGTCCCTCTTTCTTCCCCTCCACTCACAAGGGGAAGGAAATATAATCGGGAAAGAGGAGAAAAAGAGACAGAAACAAATCTTTCTTTGGGATATCAAATCTTTTTGGACTCATTGTTTAAGGAAGGGATTGTACTCCAATCTAGTAAAAAACAATGTTCTTTTTTGTATTAAGTTAGGCAATTATGTGTTGTTTATGCATTTTATTATGTAATCAATTTGTAAGAGATTATCCTTGTACTTAGGAATATGACATAAAAGTCTTTGTAAGAAAGCTCATCTCCCCACCCCCCACAAGTTATTTTATGGGAGGAGGAAAGGACTACAGGTCTTGAGCCGCCTTCTTAAACTTTGTATTGTCAAGTTGTTTGATGTAGGCATAGCTCTTTTTTAATACAAGTTATAACTATTTAAATAAAAAAAATATCATTCACACTCAAGTAATTGGTAATAACCATTTAATTACATTTAAGTTGCATGACTCTTCATATTTTCAACTTAAGTTACAAGTAACGGAGTCCCAAGGATTATATGTCCAACATTCCCCCCCTTGATCCAAAGGGGTGTGTGTGAGTCCAAGAATCATTCTAAACTTCTCAAAATTTCCTCTTCAACCTCTTTGGTGAAGATGTCTTCAATTTGATCATTTGTGGAACAATGTCTCAAGTGAATAGTCTTGGCCTATACATGATATCAAATTAGATGATACTTTGTGTTGATGTTCTTAGTTCGATCATGGAATCTGGGATTCTTGGACAAATTGATTGCATAATTATTGTAAACTAGAAGAGGAGTATAATTCACCCATTTCTCCTCCAAATATTCAAGTATTTTCTTGAGCCACACAATATTCTTTGTCACTTCTGAAACTACCACATATTTTATCTTTTTTGTAACTAACTCTTTGTGTGATCTCCAAGAGACAACTGCTGATCCAAGAGACAACTGCTGATCCAAGACTCATGAGATATCCTGAAGTTGATATGCCATTTTCCTTATCTCTGTCAAATTCTAAATCAAAATATCTGATCAGGTTGAAGTCACCCCCCTTAGAGTACTTGAGTCCAAAATCTTAAGTTCCTCTCAAGTATTTTAGAACTCTTTTTGCAGAAGACTAATTTCCTTCACAAGAATTTTGCATGAACCTGGAAACAATCCCAACAACAAATGAAATGCATGGTCTGGTGGTAGTATATAGATAAGACTTCCCACAAGTTGTCTATACTTGGTTTCATCCTCAAATTCATTCCCTTGTTTTGACGTGAGTTTCAAATTTTGTTCCAATGGAGTAGAAATAGGATTGCACTCAACCACGCCAAACTTGTTCAATAGTTCTCCAATGTACTTCTTATGGGAGATCAATATGTATTTTGTATTTTGAATCACTTCAATTCCCAAATAGTAGTGAAGATGTCCCAAATGTGTCATCTTGAGTCATTTCTTCAACTCTTTCTTTATGGAAGCAATGTAGTTCTCATTAATCCCTATTATCAACAAATCATCTACATATACTACAAGATATAAAAACATTTTTCCAACTTTCTTGACAAACTAAGTTGCACCGTCAAGATTGAAATGCTTGAAATTTAATTTAAGAATATTCTCAGTTAACTTTACATACCATGCTC
>ML789225.1:777037-797517 GCA_009831015.1 Picea engelmannii | reverse complement strand
ACCAACCTCCAAAGATTCTTGCTCCTGAGAACATCAATCATTTTTCTCTTCCATTGAAGATAGTTAGAACCAAAAAGTTTAGGAACATAAATTACTTATGAAGTCATTATGATGAAAGAATTAACAAGAGATAAATCCTAATGAAAATAATAGACAAGCTAGGAAAAAAAATGAGAAAACTAAAAAGATCTAACAATTTTTTATTTATTTAAAGTAGATTAAGGGTTTTGAGCTGAAGATTGGAAATGATCATAACACGATCAATATGGCTCAAAATTTCTATTATAACCTATTTCTGGAAATGTCATGACCATTCTGCATCCATTTACATATTCCAATAATAAATATGGATATTCTGTCAAAGGATATAAGCTCTGCAATATTTTCGTCAGTGTGGAAAATTTCTGAAAAATAGTTTATTTAAATCAGCGATATCTCCGCTTTCCGGACACGAAATCAAACAAATTTTTTTTTTAAACTGCGTATTTTTTCATGAGGACCTTAGATATATGTTTCTTAATATTCTATACCAAAATTTTCAGAACTGGATCTGAAAGTTGCGACCTCAATTTTTCTTGAAAAAAATAAATAATAAAATAAAATAAAATAAAATAAATATAAATAAATAAAAAATAAAATAAATAAATAAATAAAAAATACTAGATTTGAATGAACTGAACATAGATCTTCTTGAGGAGAATCNAGAAAAAAAAAAAAAAAAATCAAGAAACCAGCAAAAAATTTACAAAATAGGGGTTAGGGTTTAAAAGTAAAACTCAAACATATAGAATCATGCCCAAATATGAAGAGAATCCTAATGGCTACTAGATTTGTTTGCAAATCTACAAAAAATAGCAGTGCCCAAAATAAAATATGAAGATAACCGTGTTGGATAAAACTATAGAAGGTGGTAGATCATAGCCACCGAGCTCTCATACCATGTGAGAAATCAAATGTATAGAAAGATAACTAAACTAATCTCCCATCTATGAATCCAACAACATATCAAACATAATAAGAACAACCAAAAGCACACAAGATATACATGAATTCTTGAGAGCACAAGATGATGATAATATGTAATGCCTTAAGATGCACTATTGCTATTATTATATACCAAGAGATGCGGAGGAATTAATCTAACATATTGCATGCGAGATAATATAATTCTCTTTTTTATCATCTCTTTATATAATATTCCTACAAGAGTAAATTATTCCATAATAAATATGGGATATTTTTTTATACTTTTTTACATAAGATTGTGGACAACTTCTAACATAATACACAAACATTATTACCTTCCAAGGAATATAATATACTCCAACAGAACAAACCATATTTAGGAGTGTCTTGCTCATTTGTTGAGCCACACCATTCTGTTGGGGATTGTATGGAACTGTGGTTTGATGTTTTATCCCATGTTGGTGAAGGTAGCTTTCAAATTCATTAGAAGTATATTCTCTTTCATTATCAATGCAAAGAGAGCCAATATGAGATCGAGCTTCAGTTTGAATCCATACATGAAATTTTTTAAATGTTTCAAAAGCTTGTGATTTATCTTTCAACAAGTACACCCAACTCATTCTGGTGTAATCATTAATTAAATTCATGATGTATTTGTTTCCATTTGCAGAAGGAAAAAACATAAGGTTGCACATGTTAGAATGAATCAATTCGATTTTTCTACATGCTCTAGAAATAGAATCATGAAAGGGTTGTTTGTTGTGTTTTCCAAGGATGCAAGCATCACATTGCTTCAATTTCATAGGAATAGTAGGAAACTAGAAACACCATTCTTTCTCAACAAATGAAGACTGTCATAATTAATATGGCCAAATGTAGCATGCCACAAAAGACTAGATGCCATTATACCTGAGTCATGGTGAGAGAGGTATGCAATAATGTGTGTATGGGTAGATGTCCCATTCAACTTCAACAATATTCCATCTTCCATTCCGATCATAACAAGCATGTTATCAGAATCCTTTCGTATTTCAACTTTGCCACCAATCATGTGAACACAGTGGCCTTGTTTTCTAATGTGCACAAGGGACATCAAGCTTCTTTGCAACTTAGGAAGATAGAGTACATTGCGCAGAAGAAAATATGTAAGTCTAGGAAAATTAAGCTTGATGGTGCCCATTCCCAAAGGTTTGATACTTGATCTATTTGCAAAGTACACTACGCCATATACATTGTCATCAAAGTCTTCAAAGAAATATCTTTGAAATGTCATGTTAGATGTTGCACCCGTGTCAAGAAGCCATGCTATGGGTTTGAGTTTAAGGGTTTGAGTTTAATTCAATGATATGCAACGAAAAAATACAATTAATAAACACCTATATTGTCACAAATCCTCATGACCAATCTAATCAACCCACGATTGTCATGATTGTCAAGTTAAGTATAAATAAATAACGAATGTGTAAGCTTTCAAAACTATTTACATTTCTCATCTTCGAGAATTCTTATCCTTACTGGAAGATTTAATGGTCTTTGTAGATCTAATTTATTGTTGGAATATAACCTAATATAAAACATTATTTAGTGATTGTTTAGTGGTTGTATTTTGAAATAGTTTGTGTTTTAAATAGGGTTAGTATGAATCTTTTAGTATTGAATTTTCATATTTAAACTGAAATTTTTAATTATTTATAATTTATTTTTTAATATATATAAATGAGTGAGTTAATAAGTAGATAAATTCAATTTTTTCAATGGGTTTAATTTTTTTCGACAAAGCAAAGTTCTATCTTGATTTACTTATTTTTTCAAAATTTAGAAAATTTAAATTATTTTAAAATGAGCCAAACCCTTGCATGCAAAGTTCCATAGTCAAGTCTCCCATCAATCAATGAGAACCATAACTTCTAACAAAATTCCTACTAGATTTGGAGAAAAAATTAAATGGAAAAAAAATGTTGAGTTTGTCCATTGATGGAATTGTGTCTTTCCCTCTCTTTATTTTCTTCCCCCCAAAAAGTCATATATTTTTTATTAGCAGAGTAAAAAAAAGGTACATGTTGGAACAACATTTTTTTGAATTTTGAAATTCAAGAAAAACTAATTTTCTATATTTTGTATATAGAGGAAAAAAGATTCTTTCTAATCTATCCAAAGCCTTGCTATTGCACATCATATAGTTTTGAAAAAAATCAAAAAACATACCTACAAGTGTTCACCTGTCCTAAAAAAGAAACCCAATACATAACATTTGTTTCTGATTTCTCATATTAACAATCACTTAATAGTCCTCATAATACACTTTACATCCACAAACTGAAAATACCTATAGCTAAAACTACAAAATTAAATCCAAAACTATGAATCCTACAACACTTTTGATAAAATTTTATTAGAATTCAATTATCAATTGAGATTCAACCTCTAAAATGCCTCCTTGATACTTAGTGATAAAATCAAGTGTTGATTGTCAAGTACAACCCCGCCTTTGAAATATCATATGCCTGTGTATCAAGTTATTTGTAGATGTGAAGTTAATACATGCTAGAGAAAATTGGTTCCAAGAGTTTGAAATATTCCAAAATAGGGTGCATAATCAAGTTTCCCTTCCTATAGCTTCGCTTTACCTAATTTAGGATCACCTTGGAATCCCCACATACTTGCATCTTAGTGATCCCTTTGTCCACTTCCATTTTTAATAGGAACTTCAAAAAAAACAACTCATCATAATTATGTGTGTGGTTTCCCAAACCTATTTTAAAACAAAATAAATGATCATGAGTAATATACAAACAACCTCCAACACCACACACTTAACCTTTTCCTTGACTTGCTCCAACAAAGAATCCCCAAGGCATGGACTCGTCAATTTGAGGTTGTTTGATAATTCTAGGCTTTAATTGTTTTGAACAAATTTTAAAGTTTAAAAAAATAGCTCTAAAATATGAGAAGCATATTGGTATGATGGTACACATCTATATCCAAATATGTTTACATTCTTGGCTAACTAGATACTCGACACCACCACAGATGGAATTGCTTTGTAAGATTTCAACTCTTTTTTTGAAACCAAAATTTTAGAGACTCTTCCAAGGTAGGCCCATGCGAACCATCCCTGCATCCAGTCACTACCTCCATTTTTCCCACACCAAAACTACTAATGGACACAAGTTTAATAAGTGATCTATTAATTCTCCATCTTGTTTACAAATGGTTAATCTCCTTGGACCGTTTCAATAATGTTTTTGGAGCACATCTCAATTCAAGGATTTATTTCTAAGATCAAGCCACATATATAATTTGGTTATTAGAGGGTCCATTACCTTCCACAATAATTGCCACCACCTAGCCTCCTCTCCCTGATGAGTTTCTTCACAAAACAAAATACAACTTTATCTCATAATGGAATCCCCCCAGGAAATATATGTAGACCAAACAAGGAAATCTTGTTCATCATTTAATTTGAACCATTTTTTAAGTTGGCACACATATGCCTCACACACACTTTTTTCTTACTTTGTCACCACTAAGGCTTCTTCATTTTTCCAACCTAGTAACCATAGAAAAGTGGTTAGATCATCCATTCACTATTGTAATGTGTAATATGAAAATACATTGACTTTGCAAGGATCCTATTAAATCCCAAGAGAGTTTAAAAATATATCCACTTCTAACCTAAGGATTTGCTCCAATTCTAACTATATCTTCTCTTCCTACTTTCCAAACAAGTGAATTTCTCACCAAGGGAAAATCTAATACCAAGGCTTTCAATAATATTGATCCATGATGGAATTTTTTTATCTCCTTCCTTATCCATTCTTACAAGGAGAGGGGTTCAATATACTTTTGAATAGTCACTTTCCTCCACATTCCTTGATCTAAAATAATCCTCCATAGGCTTTTTTGTACCAATGCCTTACCAAAAGGATGAATATTGTTTAGTCTCTAGCCACCTATATCGTTGTGTTTGGCCAAGGCCTACAATTTTACAAGTGGGATACCTTCTTTCTATTTCTTACATGTCCATAGGAACTTAAAGCGTCTTGTCCCAAGTGATTTTATAACCCCTTTAGGAATGGTGGGCATAGTATGCCAATAAACTAGAACTGTGTATATCACTGACATAACCAAATTCAATCTACCTCCCAATGAAATCCAATAATTGCACCATTGCTTAGTCCATTATTATATATTTTCAATCAACCACCTGTTATAGCCCTAAAATGCCCTACTCATGCATACATGGCCTTGGCCCTCTTACTTGCATATTTTTCCAAAGCACTGTTGAGAAGCTCTTCTTAAAAAACCATTTTTTAGAAGATGTACGTGCCCTGCACCATTACAACCTGTGTACATACGCTTTTTGCACCACTACAACCCGCGTATACTTGCAAAATTTGCAAAAATTAAAAAGTTGTAAGGAATTCATTGAAATTCGCGGGCTATTGGAAGTTTCCCAACTAATCCACTTGCTATAGCCCGTCACCCAACCAAATAACCATCTTTTTGTCATATAAAAGGAGGTGTCGGGGTCTCATTTCACATCCAAGCATAAGAACAGTGAAACTTTGCCCAATTTCACTCCCCCTCCTTGCCCAAGATTTTGTTACCTTTTGTGAGATATTGCTTTAGCATTCCCTCATCAACCCCTTCTTCCTCCATTCAATCCATTCCCTTCCTTTGAGGTGATCGTAAGATTGAGAGAAGAGGCTTATTCAAGGTGCACTTGGAGCATGGTAAAGAGGGTCTCGGACCAAGTTTGCAGAATGGTGGATGAGACAGATTGTAAGTTTCAGTCTTTGTATGATGAATAAAAGAATGACATTTTCCTATCCCAAATGATGATGATTTGTGTATTTTCATTGATTTATACTTAGAATTTAATATCTAACCCTAACTCATGAATATAATAGCATTCTTGTAGTCCTTGTTTTCCTATCTTTGGATACAGGTCAGCCTTGGGAGGATACGTGCTGTCATTGGAACTACCAAGATTGAGGAGATCATCACCAGACATGGGATCAAAGGTAAAGTTCCCTGATCTCTTCTCTTTTTGATTTCTTTGCATTTGTTTTGGTATGTTTTGGATAGAGTAAAATAGATTGAATTTTATATGGTCATTTTCTCTGTCTACATCTTAAACCCTAGTGTAGTTAAAGGGAGGATTTTCCTGCTAGAAGAACTGACGACCATACTGGGGATATCTCTAGGGTTTTTTAGGGGGTTTTGGGTTGATTGATTGGTCTGTTTTCCTTTCGAGTTTATTTTAAGTTTTTTGAGTCTGTCAAGGGGTTCTTTTCACCTTCAAGGTGCATACCAGCTATCCCTTCCCTGTAAGAATGCCTGGTATTTTTTATTTGAGAAGACACAGAGGTGTATGTGCCTTGTATTGGATCATCCCGCATACATATGCGCTCTGCATAGTAAACAAACTGCATACATATGGAGGTTGTTGTTGCAATAGCTCGCATCTCTGTTTCATGAAAGGTTTTTAAAAAAGGGGGAGTTTGCCTCTTTCCTAATTGAAGTTCACGCTTCTCATGTCTTTCTTGATTCAGTCCAAAGTCTTTGTTTCTGGCCATAGCCTCGGTATGGGTTCCAGTTTACTTGTTTCCTTAGTCTTCTTGTGTTTTCCCTATAAGGTTTTAAGCAAGTTGTTGAGTCTTAGATATGCATTTTTGGTTTCTTGATTGAATCCCTGCAATCCACAGTGGGCTGAAGGTATTTTCTAGTCTTTTTTCAGTTTTCTTTTTACCCTTTTTACTTGCTTTGAAAAAAGAAAAAGATTTACTTCAGATTTTCTCTTTAGAGAAATTAAAAAAAAAAAAAAAATCATTTTCTTGCATTTCAGTTTCGTAAAGTAGTTAAAAGTTGTTATTTGCAAAAAGGAAAAAAGTCTTTATCTTCATTTTCTTGCATTTCAGTTTCGTAAAGTAGTTAAAAGTTGTTATTTGAAAAAAGGAAAAAGAGTCTTTATCCTGCTCATTACGATTTTCCCGATTATTGACTGTACCCGCCTGGTGACTGATTGCGAGCTGGAAACCTAGTTGCCCATATTCTAGGGACTTACACGGGTGACTGTGGGGGTATGCCACGGTACCTGGGGTAGACGTCGATTCACGCTTGGCAAAGTATACCCAGAGGGTGCTTCCATATTCGAGTTGCTATTGCACCGGTTAGTTTATCTAGTGTCCATTGGCGTAATTGTCCTTCCTACTAGATAATCAACTTCTTGATTTGTATTTAGGAAACCTTTTAGTGTGTTCTTGGTGTTCAAATGCTAGCTAAGCCTTACTATGTCGATTGATCATTTCATAAGGTGTGATATCAATAACTCCATTGGTAGAGAAGGATTTAGGGCCTGTCACCGGTTACATTGGATCCACTTCTGCCACCGTTGCAGTGAAGACTTGACCAAGAAGGGTTGTTCGAAGCGACCAGGCCGCAGGAAACTATGCTCGAGCTTGCTCCGTGAGGAGAATGTTCAACTCCAAAGGAACCTACCATTTATGACCTTGAGGTAGAGCCTCTCAGGCCAGCTAACACTCAGATAACCGACTTGTCGGCGCTAATTTTGATTCAAATTGTCCCTCCTGAGGTGACACCTTCTAAGCACCAGCTAGTCCTACAAGTGACAATGGAAGCGAATGCTGCTAATTCATCTGAGAGTCCTCATACTCCCATTATAGCTACTACTGCAGGGGGAATCCTACCCCCTCCCCCACTTTCGCAAGTGAAGACCATAGTGGTTTTGACTCCCTCAAACTCTAGCAGTAGTCTGATACCATTATCGTCTTTGACCACTGCTTCATTTACTCAGAGTGCGATGGGCCCTCCCTTCTCATATGGGATGGCCAACGTTGATTCAAACTCGATTCTTACTTACTCTACCTTAGAGACCATGGGTTATGGGGTAGGGAGCTCAAACACTCCCTTGCAAGGGTCAATCGGGGGCACTTTTGTCCCTTTTAATGCTATCCCTTATGATGGGGGTCATATACCTCCTTCATTCCCTTTGCTTAATGGTGCTTTTCAGTAACCAATCGGGCCAAATGCTAATTATAGCTTGTTTGGTGGAGGCAGTTTAGGACCTTCTTCTTATACAACGCCAGTGGGATCTATGCCATTCTCTTTGTTCGACACATTTGGGAATAATGTTATTTCTTCGTCTAGGGGAAACCCCATTATTGGTCAAAAGAATTCAATGCAGGGTATTATTCCTTCACAGGGAGAAACGAATGGAGTTGGCTCCCCATGCTGACTAAGTTTCCCTCAGATATTCCAAAATTTAAAGGCAAGCCTGGCGAAGATCCAGGTGATCATGTGACGACTTTTCATTTATGGTGCTCGTCAAACTCACCGAGGGACGACTCCATCCAATTGCACCTTTTTCAATGCACTCTTATAGGGGGTCATGCGAAATGGTATATTGAGCTCGGCCTCTCGAGGTACTCTTAATTCAACGACTTGGCAATGATCTTATTGAACCATTTACAGTTACCCGCGAGATACTATGTTGACACTGAATTGCTGGCCAACTTTGAGAAAACCAAGTGTTGCGCCTCTTTCGTCACCTTGGTGAGAAAATAAGAGGTGCTTGCAAGCTCAGTTGGGTCTGCTGAGTAGGACAGCTGTAGAGGAAAGAGTTAGAGAAATAAAAAAACAAAACTATAATTAAGAAATAAACTAATAAAAACTAAAATCATAAGCATAGGGACATAGAGATAACAAGAACAAAAAGACCCATGTAACCAATGTTTGAGGCTTGATCTATTGATGAAAACAAAGCACCAAGAAGAAAGGGGAATATGAGTCCCTTCTTCCTCCAAGGGAAGGATCTTGGACCCTCACTAGTAGCTCTTCTTACAAACAAAGAAAATGAAAATGGTGATGAAAGAACTCTTTGCAAATCCACTCAATGGAGAGGTGGATTGCTCAATGAAATGGTGCCAATGTGCTCTTGTCAAGGATGGAGTCCTTAAAACAATATAGGTAGCATAACATTACTTAGAATTCCTTGAGAAAATGAGGTGCATTCATGGATTTTTATAGCATTGCATTGGGTTATTGTGTAACTGGTTTGTAGTGTGAAAAGAGGCCATTTAGGGCATTATTAGGTCTTTGACCAGCCCACCATTCGGATCTAGCCCAGATTTGGAGGTCAAATCAGCTTAGGAGCTGAACCATAAGTGGTTGGGAGGCCGACCATATTCATAAATGCGTCGTTTAGCAGGTGCGCGGATTTTTGCGCTAATAGCCGCGCATCGTGTGCGTATGTGCGCATTCTATGTTTCTGTTCTGCGCATGTGCGCGCGCGCCCAATGTCTGCAAAGAGATCTTCAATTTTTCACTACTTTGTATAGTTTTTTGCCTTTTCTGAATGTTGTGATATTAATTCAGGGCCATGAATGACTTCATTACTATTTGACGATGCTGAGTTCTTGTAACCATGGGCGGACGAAATTTCAGTGATAATAGATGCCCCCTGATGGATGAGGTTAGGAGCATACGTATAGCCGAAATCCATCAATGTTTATTCTACTGAGAATGTTTTTTGTAAGAGAGAGCAATAGTGGGATCATTCAGAGCGATCCGTTGGAGAAAAGAGGAATCGGTAGGACTCGACCTTCTATGAGGTGCGTAAAATAGAAAACTGTGTACAAACGAGGCGGGCATGCCCCATGCTCGTGTCATGTAACTCTAGAAAAAGATGACTGAAGTGTTGGTGTAGACCATTGCAACGCCCTCGGGGGCGGTCGTAATAGAGGCAGAAGACAATTCTACAAATGAACATGCTATGAATAGTAGGCATTGATCACGGTAATAAGTAGCAACAATGGTGTGGGCATTGATAGCCCTGCCAAGTTCAGAGGTCTTCGGCAAAGAAAAAGAACTAACTGCAATAGTCGCACAGTAAGACCCACCGTAACATGAGAAAGTGTTGGTGTCGAATGTTACGGGGGTGAACGACAGCAGGGAGTAATGGTGTTTCACCCTGTGCCGTCCGAGATCTCTCATTGAGTGGAGAATGAGAATCAAGATACTGTTGCCCTTTCGGAAAAATGGTGCTGATGTCGACAAAAGGGGATGCGACTCCCAGAAGCGAAGGGCTTCGTGAAATATACTGAGGTAAGGAAGTGGCAGAGGTACATGGACGAAATCAAGAAGTGGGAAGACTCTAGATTTCCCTTGGTTGGAGGATGTATGAGATAAAAAGTGGCCGCAATCGTGTAACGAGGTCAAGTGTCAGGGGGACGACAAGACCGGTGATAAGTTGTGCCAGAGGCGAGACAAGGTGAACAAATTCAGAGGGTAGAGGTAAGTGATCTATGGGGTGCTCTGAAGATATGGACGATTCCGACAAGGGTAGATGAGAAGTAATGCTCCAACCAAGGGTGACATGGGTTGCGTGTGGCCAAAAGGAAGGAAGCAAGTCACCAAAGGTGACGACAAAAGAAAATGTAATGACTAGAAATAAAGGCGTTTGTACAATAAATAACGAATAATTTTGGGGAGAAATATACAAATACAGAACCGAGTGCCCCAGTGTGATATGGGTGGCCCATGAAGGGAAAAATTTTCTTGGAAAACTAATGAAGGGTGGGGGCCCCATTGGTGAGTTTCTGTATGAGGTATATGAAATGAAGGTAGGTTCACAGATGGGCAAACTGATTGTGGATGAAATGGAGGGTTCATGATACTACGGTGGTGCAGATAAAAAATAGAACCGTAAAGAGATAATATGGGAGTCCGTGTGGGAAAGCTAGCAAAATGAGGAGAAGGAGTATGTGGTTGATTTGCGACATGATGAAAGACTATCGGGACTCCCATCCCTAAAGGGTAATGAAGAACAACATGAGTGTCAAAAAGTGCCAAAAGGTGCTATAAATGGGACAACTCATGTGGGTAAGAATGCTACCGGGTAACAATACCGAAGATGCAAATGGAGGCGTGGGTACTGCAGAGCCGGGAATGGGGATCCTAGAGGCCAATATCAGAGGGTGTGACTAGAAATGTAAATGCGATACAGCGGGAAAGACTACATGCCAATGTTGAGTATATACTTGAAGGGGTTGTAGCGATGGATGATGATCAAGTACTTGCACACATGAAAACCAAATGCCCAAAGTGAATAATATCTTAAGAGAATCAAAGATATGAGCATGTATTTGATAAATGTGACTATGTGTGTGCGTACCTGACCATGATATGAAAAAAAGGCGTCCTGGGGGCTCAGGATAAAAAGTGCCCCAGGGACTGCTGTGATGTAGGTGACGGGATGCTGATCCCATGGCTGAAGATGGTTTGAAAAATGGACGCCTTGGGCTCCCGGAATGGTGAGTGGAAGTTTGGCAAAAAGCCGATATATAGTTGTAGGGCCCACATTGCCACCTCATTTGTACCTGCTGCAACAGTGATTGGACGAGTAGTTTTCAGAGGAGATTTGGAGATTCGGGGAGAATGAGGCATCCAATTGAGGATCTATGAGTATCAGGTTAGTGGTCTGATCATCCTGCATAGAAATAGGTTTTCAATTTTTGGGCAGGGGCTGTACAGAGGATCGTATAGGGGTATTTAGGGGGTGTGGGCCCCACATGCGCGGGCGATTCGCTGATAGGCGCACATACGTGCGTGCCTGTACACTGAACATACGCACATGGGGGTGCGATAGAGAGAATTTAATGTGCGCCCGAAGGGCGCGCATGTGAGTTGAACAGGCACGCACCAGTGCGTGGCTGTGGGTTTGACAGGCGCGCATATGTGCACCTCTGTATGGTGAACAGGCACACCCAGGGGTGCGCCTGTGAAGTGAACAGGTGCGCACTGATGCGCACCTGTGTAGTGCATAGGCGCACATGTGTGCGCGCTTGTGTAGTGAACAGGCACACCTGTGTGCGTGCCGTTGTAGTGAACAGGCACGCATGTGTGCGCACCTGTGGGTAACAAAACCGCGCCTAGGAGGCAAGGTTGGGGTGTAAAAGAAAACGAGTCTCTTGATGTCTGGATGGTTGCTTGAGCTGACATAGGGCTCTATGGTGTCTGCAGGTGGACGGCGGTGACGATGCCAATGCGGTGGCGAGAGCGAGACTAGGCCCAGCTACGAGATGCCACGGCCATTGAGGAGCCCGGTGTTCATGTGACTTTGGTAACCTGCGGTTTGCTAAAGTTCTTTGAGTGCTCGTTGATACGGGCACATGAGTATTTATTACAGTTCCTGATCCAGATGTGGAATCCGGAGCTGTACTACTTCCTCGTGCGAGGAGAGCAGATCCCCTTCACTGCGGTGGAGGATGTATATTTTTTGACTAGGCTCCCCTTTCGGGGAACACCCTTACGGCGGAGCCGGTGCTGCCTAGGACTACTTTTCTCACCGATATAGGCCGGAGATACTGCTCAGGTTGGGAATTTATGTCTGGGACTATGGTGAGTATAGCAGTGATAGACTCCCTGGCGCATTGCTGTATACAACGATGATTGTGCGGGTATATGGGTCACTGGTGACCCAACGGATTAGTGGTGTCCAGCTTCTGGTGCTGGAGAGAGTGTTGGCTGGCGAGCGGTTCGCTTGGGGGATGACGCTGCATGTGAGGATGGTGGCTCAGTTGGACCACTTTCGGTCCACTGGTGCGGGGGAGTTTTCTTTTGTGTCCATCCTAGTGGCCTAGTTCTTAGAGAGGGTGTTGATGTTGCGCCAGAGGATTCTACTGGAGATGCCAGGGGCACGAGAGCCGTGCTTGAGGTAGTGGTCGAAAGTTTTACTTCGTCATGGTGGTGGAAAAGGTGGCCACTTCTTTTCGGCAGAGGCGACACAGGTGTAGCAATAGATGCCGCAGGTGATACTTCGGTACCCCTATGCTGGGGTGGACTTCCGGGGTGACCCAGACATGGTGCTACCTCCAGGGGAGGTGTTTGACCATCGAGGTATGTTTAGTATTGGGGTGCATGTTTTTGGTTTATGTTGTTTTTTGAGATACCAGTCCATATGTATATGATATAGATGCTGATACTATCTTTTGTTGTTTTTTTTTGCATGTGCAGATGTGGCACCTCGTGGGCGCGAGGTGGAGATGCAGAGAGCGCCGGATCGTCGAGAGCTGGAGAGACTACCGCATGGAGAGAGACATCAGTGGGAGGATGTCATGGGGCGACCAACTGAGTCGGAGAGGGCATCGAGGAGGCACCGGTTCGATGACCCTGGTGCGGGGCCATCACACGCTCCTCCGGCGGCGACTGGAGTGGATTTTGATGACATACGTCGTCATCTGGAGACAGTTTTGCAGGATGTGCCTGAGGGCATCTGGACGTGAATCCAGGACAAGAGTTTCCTAGAGCAGTGTGTAGGGGTATCATCGCCATGGCGGGCCATAGTGCGACGAGCAGCAGTGCTTGCTTCTATGACGAGTGGATGCCTGCCGCCGGGGTAGGAGGGTCCTATGGGTGGACCACAACCGCCTGGGGCAGGTGGTGGTGGGCCGCCACTGCCTGAGGGAGGAGCAGGTGGTGGTGCGATAGAGGCACCATGAGTGGTGCATGATGTATATCTTTTTTGTTGTATATAGGCTGGTGAGCCCATTTTTGTACCGAGGTGCTGTATTGGCCTGCGGATACATGTATTTTTGTATGTAAACATTCAGGCTTGATGGGGCTTTATATATACATGAGTATACATATTTGAGATCTTGATGTTGTCTACATGTTTTTTGCTGATGTTTTTGTTGAATACGTCCATTCTATATATATGTTGTGATAGGTTTTTGTGATATGTTTATGTATGTGTAGCTTGATGTGATATATGCCAATCTAACACCATGTTAGCTATGTGATCTATTAGTTGATTCAATTGTCTTGGAATATGTGTAAATGTAATGGAATCAAAATGTCGAGATAAAAGCCTAACCTGGAGGTATTTGCGAAAGAGACAAGGATCACGGACGCGGTACACATTGTTGAGCTGGAGAACGACTAGTTGAGAGTCGAGGAAGACGCTAAGGTGACAAATATGATGATGCTGGGCGTCGGCCAGGAGGCCAATGACAACAGTGTATTTGTCTTGGTTGTTGGTTGTTGACCCCAAACATATGCCGCTTGAATGGAGCATTTCATGTGAGGGGGTGTAGAGAGCCCAAGAAGCTGAAGCGAGATTTTGTGTCCAACAGCTGGCACCGTCGGTGTAACCAATGTGGTAGGCTAGTGGAGGAAGCATCTGTCAATAGCACAAAGGATAGTTTAGATGAGAGGGGATGAGAAAAAAGATCAAAAACGCTAGAAAAAGAGATAACCTAAAGTAGAATGACTACTTTTAAGCATAAAATTTCTTGAGATACAAACCATTGACGGGTTCTTTGAGAGAGAGGCCTTCGGGGGAGGCCAAGATGTATGCACCTTTAGTGGGGCAATGTTGGATAATGTAAGGGCCATGCCAAAGTGATTCGAATTTTCCGTGGCCAAAGGTATCATGAGCAATATCATAATCCAGGACGAGATTGCCTTTGCGGAATGATCAAAGGTTGACATGGCGATCAAAGGTAGCCTTGGATCATTTTTTAGCTGCCTCGTTGTTCTGTAAGGAATATCGACGATCTTCATCCAGAGACTCCAAGTTCAGCAAGCGGTGCTCCATTGGAGCAGTGTCAGGTAATAGCTCAATTGCGGTGCGTAAGGTGGGAATTTCGCACTTGATGGGAAGAGTTGCCTCGACCCCATGGACTAAATCGAATGGTGTGAAACCGGTAGTGGTTTTCACAGCGGTTTGATAAGCCCATAGCACAGAAAATAACATATGATGCCAATTGGTTTTATGTTTATTAACTATGCGCTGTAACATGGTCTTGAGGACTTTGTTAACTACCTCGACTTGTCCGTTTGACTGAGGGTAATATGGTGAGGCAAACTCATGAGAGAAGCCTAACCGAGATGAGAGTTCGACGAAGATCTCATTCTCAAAGTGTTTCCCATGGTCGGAAATGAGTTGGAGGGGTACTCCAAAGTGGGATATGACGTGGTTAAAGAAAAAATGCACTGTAGTGTCAGCGGTGTTGTTGAAAGTGGGCATAGCTTCGGCCCATTTGGTGAAGTAATCAATGACAACCATGATGTATTTGTGGCCATTGCTGGAGGGGGGATTACAAGTCATAAAGTTGATGCCCCATTTACAAAAAGGGCCGACAGTAATGACAGGGTGAAGAAGAGTGGGGGGAGCTCGGGCTTTGTTGGCGTAGAGCTGGCATTGTTCACATCGTTTCACGGAATGAATGCAATCGTGAAACAAGGTAGGCCAAAAGTAACCGACTCGGATAATATTTTGAGCAGTGGTTATACCGGAAAGATGGCCCCCACATGCGCCGCTGTGGCAGTCATTTAAGACTCTGTCGGCCTCGTCAATAGTCAGGCATCGACGAAGAATGGTGTTGACATCCCTCCGGTAGAGGATGTCTCCGATGAGAAGGTAGCGGGGGGCCTGATGGTGAATACGTCGACGATCATCCCGTGAAAGGTGGTTACCAAAATTCTGAGTTCGGAGGTAGATGAGAAGTTTGTTGTACCAATTATCATCTGAAGTAATGTAAAAGAGATGTTCGTCGGGAAAGTTGGTATTGACAGGGGCACTGGTGGTGTCAGAGGGGAGGGCCGTGACAAGTTCGACGAGAACGAGGGCCTTCTTACTCTTAGGTGTTGAGAACTCGAGGTCGTACTCCTGAAGGATAACGATCCATCGAGCGAATTTTCCGTTGACTTGCCGGCAGCTAAGCAAGTACTGCATAGGGTTGGAATCTACGATGACCTTTGTGGTGTGAAGCAGAATGTAATGGTGCAGTTTCTAGACTGCGAGGACAACTGCAAGAGAAAGTTTCTCCTCGTGTTTATACTTCAAGGGTGGCCCTGAGAGGTTCTTACTAACATAATAAATGACATGTTCACGATTGTCATCTTTGAGCTGGACGAGGACGCCAGCTACTGATACAGCTGATGCTGATACGTAGAGGATTTAGTCACGATTATAGTCAAGTGCACTAATTAAAGGTACATTTGAAAGCATTGCTTTAAGATCGTCAAATGACTATTGGGCATGGTCGTCACAGTGAAATGGGATGTCATGACATAGTAAGCGGAGGAAACCATGTGCGCGTATGGCATAATCTAGTACAAAGCGTCTAAGAAAGTTAGCTTTTCCCTGTAGACTCTGCAGTTGCCGTAAATTCCAGGGAGGTGGAATTTCGGTGATAGCTTGGACTTTGAGGGGGTCTACGGTAATGCAACTTTGTGAAACAATAAAACCGAGGAGGCGCCCGACGGTGACACAGAACACGCAATTGAGAGGATTCAAGCGGATGTTGTACTGACGACACTGTTGAAAGATGATTCATAAATCATCGAAATGCTGGGTGCATTTCTTGGATCGAGCTGTGAGGTTGTCGAAGTAGGCCAGGATGATTTTAGCCAGATCGTGGAAGATGTATGTCATTTCCTGCTGGAAAGTTGCACAGACATTTTTTAAGCCGAAAGGCATGACACGATATGCAAAGGTACCCCACGGGGTAGTGAATGCGGATTTATACTGATCGTCTAGGTGGATTTGGATTTTGTTATAGCCAGAGAAAACGTCCATAAAGGAGAGAGCCTCATGGTCGACGCAATCGTCGATAATCTGATCGATGAAAGGCGTTGGAAAGTTGTCTTTTGGACATGCATTATTGAGATTGTGAAAGTCTATGCAAACGTGGATAGTGCCCTGTTTTTTGTCGACGGGTACAGGGTTGGAAACCCATGATGTGTAAGCGATGGGGTAAATAAACCCGGATGTGCGTAATTTGTCAATTTCATCTTTGATAGCCGCGACTTTGGATGGGTGTAGTGGTCATTGTTTTTGGTGAACTGGTGTGATGCCGGGCCAGGTGTCGATGCGATGTTCGACAATAGAGGGATCAAGGCCAGGCATTTCCGTGTATGACTAGGTGAAAATATCCCTATATTCCTGGAAGAGGGATTTATACGCGGCGATTTCCTGAGGAGTGCAAGCAACTCCAATGGTGATGTCTTCGACGATGCCATGTTTAATGGAAATGTCAATTTTGATGGTGGGGGAAATTTTGGCCATGTTACCTTCTTCAAAGGCATCAGGGGCAGGAATGGGATTGTTGAACCAATCAATAGGCCCTGATGGGATAAAATCCTTGGTTTCGATTGTATAAATGGGGTTTTGGTTAGGAGGCATGGGGGCTTCCTGTGGAGAGAAGAGTGCGCGGTGATGTAGTGCATCCCAGGGAGAGTCCGGGTGATTTAACTCTTCGATTATTTCCTCGTCGCAGTGGAAACTCCGGGAATACAAGGGATCGTGAGGAGTGAGCTCGATGACCATGGTTGGGTGGTTGCCCCCTGGTAAAGAAACAGGGGGAACATGGTTAGGAGATGGTGCGGGTTCACTCGTCATAAACCATATATTGAAGTACTGAGGGGTACCCGTGGTGGTTGGGTGGAGAGTGTCCGTAGGGGAATGAGTAGGAGAATTGGGGGGGTTGCAGGGTAAATCCTCAGAGACATCATCTAAGAACCATGGAGGCATTGGGAGTGCCTCGGCCTCGGGAGAAATGACATGAAGATCCTCTAGTGACGAGGTAAGGTCAATTATCGCCTCTGCGGGTTGGTGAAGCAGGGCCAATTGATGTTGCCTGTATTTGAGGATCATAGGACACTGGTATGTAAAATGAGCTAATGAATCGCAGAGAGAGCAAGGGCGTCTCATACTTTCATTGATGGAAGTGGTGACATAACGGATGTCAGTGATATTTGTGGAAGAGGACGTAGCAGGGCGTGGGTTGTTCTGGAAGTTCTGGCGTACAGCCGCTAATGTCTGCCGAAAACATGGCAGTGTTGGGCAATGATGGGTGTAATGGCCATATTCTGAACATATAGCACAAGCGTATTTTGTCCTCAACCCTTTACTACTAGAAGGGTGGATGGTAGTGGTGGGACTAGCAGTAGTGGCGGGTGTTATGGGAGTTTGATTGAGGGGGATCAAATTCCGTAATTCAGGTAGTGATGGACAATTGTTGGTTTGGTGGCCCTCTTTCTCACATAGTGCGCAAGGTGGTGGGATGCATGGAGGAAGTGGAGCGGTGGGCTCTTTCTTATTTCTCCTGCCCCCAGTTATAGCCAAGAGGTTAGTGAGTGGGGGGGTGGTGGGGGTAAGGATAGGAATCATCATGGGAAGTCCTTCCTGTGGGGGAAGGGATGGTCGAGGTACCATTTTTGGTGGGTGTAAATACCAAACTGGGATTGCTAATACCATATTCGGTAGTGTGAGCATTGCGGCTACCTGAAAAGATTCGATACCTGGTGGAGGGTAAAAGAAGGGAATTTGGGTGAGGGGTTGGGGGACTGTTTCCCAAACAGGACTATGCTCTTGAGGGGATGTGGATTCATGGACTGTTGGGATCGATGAGTGCACGGGAGGCTCTAGTGGGAGTGGTTCTGCGACTAGTGGGACATCAGGAATGACTGAAGCCTCCTGAGGAGGAAGAGCATCCTATGTGTGATTTTCGTTAGATGATATGACGCATACCTAATTAGTAGGATGGAGGAGTGGTGGTGCTCCGTGGTACATCCCTAACAAGGATGGATCTTTGAAAATCCCAGGACCCATCTCAACGAGTGGGTATGCGTCTTGATTGGTGTGGATGAGAGGAAGAATGTTATCGAGGTTGGCAGATGGGTTAGGATCATAATGTGAGACTTGGTCGATGGTCACGATCTTCCCATTGTGGGGGAACATCATTTTCTGAAAGACGGAAGATGCCACTGCCTTCATAGCGTACATGTAGCTATGACCGAACAGGATATAATAATCGAGCGGGGCATCGATAACTTCTATATCAATGAGAATAGTCTTTCCCCCGAGTTCAACGGGGACATTTTGGAAGAGCCCTTCAGGAGAGGATGGTCATTCGTCATAAGCTCATAATGTGATGGCAGAGGGTATGAGTTCTGGGGAACCCAGTTTCTTCCATACGGTTTTGGACATGATGCATGTAGACGCACCTTCATTGATGATACACCGATGAACTGTGATGTTCCGTATTTTTACTGGTATTTGAAAAGCGATCAAGGCGGGAAGACGAGGTTCTCCACTGTCAAGATCAAAGGTGATGAGTCGAGTATCTACAGGGTCGACTGCCCCCAAGGCGAAAAGTAGTGATTTCCACTGCGTAGGAAAAGTCTGGAGGACTTCCAAAACTGACATGGCAGCCGGGGATTGTGCTAAGTCGTCTACCAAACTGTAGTTATGAGCTGCCCTAGCCTCTGGGTTATGGACATTCCTACGCAATGGGATGCAAGGGATGCGTAGCGGTGGTTTGGCTTAAGGGTGAGGGATTACCAATGGGAGTCCCGTCGGTGTAGGGTTTGTCTCTGGAGAGATGGGAGTAGACTCAGCGGGTGCATGATATTGACGACTATGCATTTGCAGAAGGATTTCTTCCTCACTGGTGAGGAGAATTGTACGCTCTGCTGGATTATTGGGGTTGTGGTATTGTCCCACCTAAGGTGGGGGATGTTGTGTTTCATGTTGGGTGTTTATCACACCTTGATGTGGAATAGGATTTTGCAGCACGACGGGAGGGGTTTGTTGCACGTATTGTTGTGGTCCCTGCCGAGGGGCAGGTTGTGCAGGGGAATGGGGAAGACTACCAGAGTCTTTCAACCATTTGAAATCAGCGATCTGGGGGCAATGGTGAGTGTAATGACCGAACTCACCACAAAGGGCACAAGGGAAGATGGTTTTAACATTATTTCTCCCTTGGCATTTGCTATTATTGCCCCCTTGGGGGTTTTGGTTCCCTTGGTTCTGGTTGCCCCCAGGTGGTTGGTGTTGTTGGTGTTGATTCCCACCTTGACCTAGGTTGTTGTTATTCCTATTTCATCCTTTCTTCTTGGCATTGTTCGATGGATGAGTTGGGTTGGCTATATTCAACTGTTCAAAACTTTGGTATTGTTGAGCAGCAGAAGGTTGAACAAAATTTACCCCCGCATGTGGATGTGGGGGAGCCATGGGTTGTGGAGGACCAGGAAATGGGAAGTATGGATTTTGTGGTGGTACCGATCCATAAGGTACATAGGAAGGTGTAGTGATTTCACTAGTACTATAAGCTGATGTTGAGGGAGTACCACAGGTCATTGGAAGCGGTGGATGCATGGGAGGTGCCGGCGGTGGTCCACTAATCGGTGGAGGTATAGCAATAGGGTATGGCTGTTGATAAGGAGGTGGGGGGTAATAAGGAGTGCCCCCATATGTCGGCGGGTATTGAGGTGTTCCATACATCGGTGGTGGTTGGGGTTGTGGGCCATGGTGCATGGTGGCACCTATTAGTCTATCTACTGAGTGAGACATCCCAGGTTTGTCTTGGCCAAATGGCACAGGTTTTGGAAGATCAGGAAGTACCGTGTATAAGTACCCTGACTGTGCATAAATGAGGTCATACTGTTGGGCCTTACTGATGGCTTCCTCTTCAGATTGAGGG
>ML789225.1:722867-756547 GCA_009831015.1 Picea engelmannii | reverse complement strand
TACAATTCACTTTGTCATCTTCAAAAATTCATTTCTCCTCAACCATGAGGATCCACGTGACGTGCCACATACCACCGGAAAGAGCATGATGTATACTATCCATCCATGGGTGTTGTATCTACATGTGCATTTTCCTTCATGTCAAAATAACTTCATCAATATTGTGGTCCAAAACCCATGACTAGGGTTGACATCAATGACAACAACCAATCTTCCAACAGGATCAAATCCCACACATTATGAATTGACAAGGTTTATAAACCCATCATACTTTAACCCCTAGGCATCAAATTTAAAAGGAATACAAGATTTCCTGTCTTCCATCTCTATTTGAGGAAGAATTGGAAGGTGATCAATATTCCCCCCCACCTATACCTAGAACCTGATTCTTTATGTATCATTTAGGGTTGATTTTGAAACAAAATTTTTATCTATCCTTTTGGGAATTTTCTCATCCCCATTCCTTATATTTCTCCAAGTAAGGGTGAGATTTATAGGCTCCACATCTACCATCCCATCCTCTTCCAACATTTGTAGAAAAAAATTCTATAAATGGGTCCTCCATGAATAAGTCCCCCCATATTTTAGCTCCTTTTTTTCATGAGGTTAAGATCCCCTCCTATAATCATCCTTTCAAATTTTAAAACCTAATAACATATCATATCCTCCTAGAAAAGGATCCTCTCCCCATATGGTCAATATATATAAACTATATTGAAAGTATTTTCAGAGCTTCAGAGAATATAGAGTAGCTCAAATGCCTAAATTCAAAACTATATACTATGCTAATCTAAGTGAATTGTTTCCTCCACCTAGCCAAAAAACCCAATGAATGACCTGCAAATTCTAATGCTAAAAAATCCAACTCCTCCCTTGACTTTGAAATACCTTGGATAATTTTCTCCCCCCCGTGGTGTTGAATTACTGAGAGGGGGGGGGTGAATTAGTAATAGAGATTTTTAATCCTTTTTAACCACAGTATGCAAGTGTTATTTATATTTGTGATCAATATAGCATTATCATCCAATAAGTGCAGAGTAAATAAACCATGAACAATGAACAATCATACAAATACATAGTACACTAGTATTTTTACGTGGAAACCTACTGCAGGAGAAAACCACTAAATGCGTTTTCTTATATTTCTTTAAGAATTACATTGATTGGAAGCACCAACTCCCTTTGTTATCTAGCTACAACTGGAAGGAGGCTCTGACCCCCTATATTTTCAGGCTACAACCTAAGGGAAGATACAACTCCCCAATTCTCTGGCTATAACCATTAGGAGGATACAACCCCCTATGGTCCCCAACTACAACCAGAAGGTGGATACAAACACCTATCCTTGCCTCGTCTCGCTACCTTGAAATAAAATTGAAATGATGAAACCACTACCACACTGTCACTGTGAGATATACCACTATAAACTTGTACCAATCTGTGCCAACAACATGTACCCAACCTGTACCAAAGACATGTGATCAACCTGTACCTGTAACCTTTCTGTACCAACAAAAAACCAACAAGTACGTGACATGTCTATGATGCAACTCGTGTATGTACGCGACCTATATGTAGTACAGACTGCATATGTACGCAGCCTATTTATATTGCAACATACATATGATTTTTGAAAACTAGGACTTTCTCTTTCCTAAAAGACTCTAACCCTTTGTTTCCTCTATCACATCAACCTGCAACCTATCATTGTTTCCATACTGTAATTGTGCCCTATGCATACATCCTCATACATATCCCTTAACCAAGTGCATCTATGTGTCTCTAGTCATGTGCCATACAAGTGTGTATAATCATGAACAAGTATAATAACCCTCACATGGACTAGACATCAAACCCTTTCTGATATACAGGCTCTCAATACATCAACCACTTCACAAATACAAGCTCTCAACCATGTACCGCAAAAAACCTTAACCATATGCCAAGAAATACAAGATGTTCCTCAACACTAACAAGGTGTATCAATGATAAATATTGATTATACCAACACTATATTTTTGTAGATCTGACTTATACAATAAGTCCCATGAAACCAATAATATCTCTAGGGAAAATCCTCAAACCCCCATAACCATTTCTCATGTATACAACAAAATCCAACTACTCATAGAAATAAGACATACCTTTTGAGCGAGTAGATAGATCTGATGTACCTGATCACCTTAGACCTTCCTGGGAGCTTGCTTTCAGACTCTAGAGACCTAACATATTCATCTTCTCAAGTTTTTATAGCTTTAACCTTATGTACGCACCCTATTATACTTCCATCCCACATACATACACTCCCTTCTACATTCCACCCCGCGTACACCTAAAAAACTAGGGTTTTTTCAATATTTTATGTAATTCTGAAACTTTCGTTTTCAACCCTTCATGTTATATTAGACTTGTGCAACTTCAGAGGTATCAATGAGTACCTACAATAAACCTTACACAATAATATATATTCAATGTGCTCCATAGGTGCTAATAGGAGAGACTTGCTCTTTTATTTATACTTCCATGTAGCTTCCTCAAGGGGTTACCTTCTAACAAACTTAACCCAATTTACTTCTTTTAGGGCTAACCCACCTCTAACAACTTGTCCACTTCAAACCCACTTTTATACAAATAATAAATTCTCCACTTCTAGTTGCAACTAAATTATTTTTTATTATTTTCTTATTGCAACAACTTTAACCCATGATTAACTCCTAGTTTCACCCACTTGACTAGTCAACTTCTTCTAGGATCTTCTAGGATATTCTAGAATAATTTGACTTCTTTGACCTTCTATATAACTCATGAGGGATATCCAACTTCACAAGACCATAAATCTCTAACTGTGAGGATTTATGTGGCGTTCCACATATCACCAGAAATGGAATGACATGTACTATCCATATAGAAAAGTCTTACCTACAAATATATTAAACTTAATACCATTATACATCAATCAAATTGAAGTCCCTTAACCATATTGTTGGGGATAAAATATTTTTCTATCGGACTTTCTTCAAGGGTTGGCATCAATGAAAACCAACCCAATTAATCAACAACCTCCCTCTTTGGCATTGATGGTAACACTCTGATGCAATACTGAATTCATATTTCTGATGCTCCCCCTTTGACCGTTTCTACCCCTGGAAACATGCCTATGTGCTCTTTCTCCAAGCATCTAACTCTCTATCCTGCATCTGGTGAAACTCTCCCCCTTTGACATCAATTACAAAAGTAACTTCCCATCTGGGGATTCTCCCCCTAACTGAACTGTCCTTGGGGATTATCCCCCTGGCTGCACTCTTCCTGAACCTTATCCCCAAACCTAAATTGTCCTCTTTATGGTGCTTCCTTGTGTAAATATAAGACAAATAAGATAAACATTCAAAATAATTCATTACTCCGAGTCTCTGGAGAATATACTCAAAAGATTCCCTTGGAAGCAATTTTGTGAATATATCTACAACCTATTCTTTTGTTTCCACATATTCAACTCTGATTTTCTTCTCTGCAACTTGTTCCGGTAGAAAGTGATACTTGATTGAAATGTTCTTCATCTTTGACTGTATCACTGGATTCTTTGAGATACTGATAAAATTTGTATTAGCACAATATATAGGAATGGGCTCATCATACTCAACCTATATATATGTCAAAGTTTGTTTCATCCATATAACTTGTGTACAACATGTTTTTGTTGCAATATACTCTACTTCAGTTGTAGACAATGATATTGATGACTGTTTCTTGCTTATCCAGGATACCAAACACTCACCCAAGTAGAATATCGCTCCACTGGATCTTCGTCGGTCATCAATGCATCTTGTCCAATATGCATCTGTGTAGGAAATAAGTGATAGATCCTTTCCTTTTGGATACCATACTCCAAACTCTTATACGCCCTTGAGATATCTGAAAATCCTCTTCACTGCTAGAACATGTGATTCCTTTGGTGCTGCTTGAAATCATGCCACTTTTCCAACTTCCTGCATTACATATGGTTTGGATGATGTCACATAAAATAAGTTGTCAATCATTGATCTTTACTTCCTCTGATATATATACTTTGAGTCATCATATTTGCTCAACTTGCAACTGGTTTGCATAGGAGTATTAACAAGTTTGCAATCTTTCATTCCAAACCTCTTTAACATTTCTCTGATGTACTTAGTTTGATAAATAAAAATGTCTCGGTTGCTTTGAGATATCTAAAGAACCAGAAAGAAGGATAGTTCTCCAAGTAATGACATTTCAAATTCATTCTTCATATCCTTTGCAAATTTCTAGCTTAACATGTCATCATCACTTCCAAAAATAATATCATCAACATAAAATTCAATTAATAAAATACTATCTTGAGTTACCTTAATGTATAGGTTGTTGTTTGCACTTCCTTTTCTGAACCCTGCTTGTTGTAAATATCTATCCAGTCTAGAGTACCATGCTCTGGGAGCCTGTTTTAGACCATAACAGGCCTTCTTCAACCTGCACACGTAATCTTCATTTTATGAAAACTAAAATCCTTTTCGTTGCTCAATATATACTTCTTCTTCAAGTTCCCCATTCAGAAAGGTTGATTTCACGTCCATCTAATACACTTTAATATTATTGGAGCATGCATAAGCTAATATCAATCGGATTGCTTCCATTATGGAAACTGGGGAAAACGTCTCTTCAAAGTCGATACCTTAAACATGTGTGTATCCTTTACATACTAATATAGATTTGTTCTTGGTAAGTTGTCCATATTCATTCCATTTATTTATGAAGACCCTCTTTGTGCCAATCACATTCTTGTATCTTGGTCTTGGAACCAATTACCAAGTGTCATTCTTCTCTATTTGATCCAACTCTTCTTTCATGGCCTTTTTCCAGAATTCATTCTTGTTGGCTTCTTCAAAACTGTTTGGTTCAATCGAGGATAAGAGTGCTAGGTGTAGTTGTTCTGGTGAACGAATTCTTCTTCTAGTCTCAATTCCTGTATCTTTGTTCCCGATAATCTAATCTGAAGGATGATTCTTCTATACTTGTTTGCTAGGTGTATTTGGATATACTTGTTGAACTTTCTCTTCTACTTCTATATGATCTTATTCATCTTCCCCTTCTGTTGCTTCTTCATCCTTTGCTTCTTCTTCGTAAACCTGTTCCACTGATTCCTTTTCTTCTTCCTTTAATTTCCGTCCACTTGTTTCATCAATTATTACATTTATGCTTTCCACAACTTTGTTGAGCCTTATATTGGAACACTTGTATCATTTCCTTGTACTTGAGTAACCAACAAGTACACCTCTATCCACACGAGAGTCAAACTTTCCCATTCTTCCATCTTCTCTTTTGATGTAGTATTTTCTTTTGAACACTCTAAAGTGCTTCACATTTGTTGTTCTTACTTTCCATAGCTCGTAGGGAGTTTTTCAACTGTTGTTTCTAAGAATTACTCTGTTTTTAATGTGAACTATTGTATGCACTGCATGTGTCCAAAAGACATCTATCAATTTAGAATCCATTAACAATGTTCGAGACATTTCTTGTACTATCATGTTCTTTCTTTCAACAACTCCATTGTGTTGAGGTGTCCTAGCGATGGAGAATTTCCTTTTTATTCCATGCTTGCTGCAGAAATCCATAAATTCCTTTGAAGTAAACTCTCCTTCATTGTATGATCTCAAACATTTTATTTTTGAATCCATTTCATTTTCAACCATTTCCTTGTATACCTTGAAGTTTTCAAATTCTTCTAATTTCTTCTTGAGAAAACAAATTGCAGTCATTCTTGTATAATTATCAACCAATAACATAAAGTATTACTCACCTTTTAAACCATTTGTTCTAGTTGGTACAACTAGATCATTATGCACAATTTCCAGTGGTCTTATTGTGGAGTATTCCTTTGATTTGAATCTGTTCTTTGTTTTCTTTCCTTGATGACAATTCTTGCATAATGTGTTGGTTGGGTTCGTGATCTGGGGAATTTCTCTGTCTGCTTCCTTTTTGTTGAATTTGATGAGGTTATCAAAATTTATGTGACCCATTATTTTGTGCCATAGCCAAACTTCATCTTCCTTTCCTAGACAACACTTTTATTTCCAATTTCACTTAATACATATATGTTGCTTGAAGTTCTTGAAACTGTTGCAATCAATTTTCCTGATCCTTCTTTTCTTATCTTGCACTTCTATGAATCGAACGTAAGTTTGTGACCTTAGTCACAAATTTTACTTACACTTAGAATATTATGTTTCATATCTTCCACTAGTAGAACATTTTCTTCCTTGGTATTCTTGTTTCCAATTCCGACTGTGCCCTTTCAAATGATTCTAGATGAGACATCATTTCCAAAGGATATTGATCCATCTCTTTCCTTTCTCAATGTAAGAAACATGCCTTCATCACATGTCATGTTCTTTGAGTAGCCATTTTCAACATACCAGTCACATTTCTTGTGTTTAATTGTAGAGAGAGTGTGCATTCTTCATTGTTAAATTGATTCTTCTTTCTTATCCATATTCTCTGCTAAGGTTTTTGTCTGTGACTATTGCTATTTTGTTGTGATTATCTAGGAGGATCTTTCATTCTACAATCTTTGGCCATGTGTCCAAAGTTGTTGCACTTGTATCATTGCACTTCAGTGCTCAATGATTAGAACCTGTTGTATCTTCTTCTTTGTGTTTCACTAGGCCTTCTTAGATAATCATTTTCTACATGTCTTTCAAATTTGTTTATGTTCCTGCTATTAGCTCTACAATTTACAACTTTATGTCCAAAATTATTACATGCATAAAATAAAACAAGAAATATGGTTTGATATCTGGAGGTTGAAGATCTTCTGAAAGGAGTTACTCTTATGAATCCTTATTCTTCATTAGTCCTGCTTGTTTATGACTGTCACTGTCACTGATTATGAAACTTGAATCTTCTAAGTGGAGGAGTGTCCCTTTGATCTTCCCTGTAAAACTTCTTGTATCCTCTATCTGTCTCTGCATAGCTTCTTGGTTGTGTTTCTTAATCTATAGTTTTGGAGCTTGAGCCTCTTTTTGTCTAATTGTATCAAATCCCAGACTTATCATGATGTGGCCTCTAACTGTTGATAATGTTATCCAAAACCATATAGCTATTCTGCATGTTTTTCTGTTGAAGGTATTTTCTTAATGTGACAATATTTGATTCCATATTTTCAATAATCCTATCTTTTTCTTCCAGTTGTTCTTTGAGTGATTCTTCGATTATTTTTTATTATTATATTTGAACCTTCAACTCGGTGATCACCTTCTCTAGTTCTTCAGAGTTTGAATTCTAAGTGTCTTCTTTCTTTTCTAGTTCTTCTCGGAGCTTCTTGTTTGTTTTTTTATAACTTCTATAGCACTCAACAGTTCTTCTCTATAGTCAACTTCTGCCTCTTGATATTCCTCTTCGGTGCATTCTTTATTGAAGTCTTCTATTTCCATGAATAGAACTCTATCCATTTCACTTTCAATGAATTTATCTCCATCTGATGAGGAGTTGTCTTCTTTGGTGCATAAACGTTTCTTGAATACTTTCCTTTTTGTTCTTTTTCCTTTATATATATTTTTTCTATTTGAATCATCTTCTTCATTTCTTTTCTTTTTCTTGTGAGAAAATTTGTTAGCAAAATGACCAATACCATAACAATTAAAAAAGATCAATGGAATCTTACCTCTATATCTGTCGTCAGTTCCCTTTTTCAATCTTCTGACAAAGTTGGTCACTTCTTCATTGTCTTCCGAGATGTCACTGTTGTTGCTATCTTATTTTTCCTTTTTCTTTCCCTTGTTCTTTTACTTCTTGTATGCTTTGAATGTTGCTTCTTTTATACTTGGATTCTCCTATTATGTTCTCATTTCATAGGCTATGAAGATTCCATGTAGCTCATCCATGCTTATTGAGTCTAGATCTGCTCTTTGTTCTAGTGTTGACATCTTAGGATCCAATCTCATTTGAATAGATCTTAGTACCTTTTGAACAATTATAGATTCATCAATTTCTTCTCCCAATCTTATGATTTCATTCACTGTTTCATCAACTCGTAAGAAGTAAGCTGCAATATTCTCATCTTCCTTCATCTATAGCTATTCAAATTGACCTCTCTAAGTTTGAAGTTTTGATGCCTTGACTTTTGCATATCCTTCATAAATATTCTGAAGTTTTTCCCAAATATTTTTGGTAGAGCTGCAATGCATAACTTTGAGATATAACGAATAAAAAAGACTATCCATAAGTGCATTTGTGGCTTTTGAATTATTTAGACTGTGTTTCCTTCCATTGTCATTTGTTGGTGGAACCATTGGTTCTTTATATCCATCTACAACAGATTGCCAAACCTCAAATCCATGTGCATGTATATAAGTTTTTATCCTTCTTCTCTATAATGCATAGTTTTTTCCATAAAACTGTGGTATTCCATTTTTATACATATTGTTGCTCTCCATGATCTAGCTTTCAGTGGTTAAACTGATTTCAGAAGGAACCTAGATCTGATACCAATTGTTGGATAACTGAGAGGGGGATGAATCAGTGATAGAGATTTTTAATCTTGTTTAACCACAATATGCAAGTGTTATTTATCTTTATGATCAATATATAATTATCATCCGATAAGTTCAGAGTAAATAAACCATGAACAATGAACAATCATACACATACATAGTACACTGGTATTTTTACGTGGAAAACCAATGCGGGAGAAAACCATGGAATTTTTTTTCTTATGTCTTTAAGAATTACATTCATTGGAAGCACCAAATTCCTTTGTTCTCCAACTACAACTGGAAGGAGGCTCTGACCCCCTATATTTTCATGCTTCAAACTTAGGGAAGCTACAAATCCCCAATTTTATGGCTACAACTAGAAGGAGGATACAACCCCCTATGTTCTCCATATACAATCGGAAGTTGGCTACAACTACCTATCCTTTCCTCGTCCTGCCACCCTGAAATAAAAGTGAAATGATGAAACCATTGCCACACTGCCACTGTGAGATATACTACTGTAAACCTGTAGCAATCTATGCCAACAAACTATACCCAACCTGTACCAAAGACCTATGATCAACTTGTACTTGTAACCTTCCTGTACCAACAAAAACTCGACAGGTACGTGACCTGTCTATGTTGTATCTCATGTATGTACGCGACCTATCTGTAGTGCAGCTTGCGTATGTACATAGCCTGCCTATATTGTAGTCGGTGCATTCATGTTGAAAAATAGGGTTTTCTCTTTCCTGAAAGACTCTAACCCTTTTTTGCCTCTATCACATCAACCTGCAACCTGTCACTATGTCCATACTATAAGCGTTCCCTATGAATCCATCCTCATACATATCCCTTAACCAAGTGCATATATGTCTCTCTAGTCATGTGCCATACAAGTGTGTATAATCATGAACAAGTATAATAATCCTCACATAGACTATACATCAAACCATTTCTGATATACATCCTCTCAATACATCAACCACTTCACAAATACAAGCTCTCAACCATGTACCAAAAAAATCCTTAACCATATGCCAAGAAATACAAGATGTGAAACAACACTAACAAGGTGTATCAATGATAAATATTGATTATACCAACACTATATTTATATAGATCTGACTTATAAAATAATTCCCATGCAGCCAATAATATCTCTAGGGGAAATCCTCAAACCCCCATAACCATTTCTCATGTAGACAACAAAATCCAACTAACATAAATTAGACATACCTTTTGAGCCAGTAGATAGATTTGATGTACCTGATCACTAGAGACCTTCCTGGGAGATTGATTTCAGACTCTATAGACCTATAATCTTCATATTATCAATTTTTTATGGATTTACCCTTATGTACACACCCTATTATATTGTCATCCCATGTACGTATGCGATCTTCTCCACTACAACCCGCATCCACTTAAAAAACTAGGGTTTTTTTCAGTATTTTCTGTAATTCTGAAACTTTCGTTGTCAACCCTTCATGCTATCTCAGACTTGTGAAAATTCAAATGTATCAATGAGTACCTGCAATAAACCTTACACAATAATAAATATTCAATGTTCTCAATAGGTTCTAATAGGAGAGACTTGCTCTCTTATTTATACTTCCATGTAGCTTCCTCAAGGGGTTACCTTGTAACAAACTTAACCCAATTTCCTTCTTTTAAGGTTAACCCACTTCTAACAACTTGTTCAATTCTAAACCACTTTGCTACAATAGTAAATTCTCCACTTATACTTTCAACTAAATTATTTTTAATTATCTTCTTATTGCAACAAATTTAACCCATGATTAACTCCTAGTTTCACCCACTTGACTAGTCAACTTCTTCTAGGATCTTCAAGAATAATTTGACTTCTTTGACCTTGTATACAACTCATGAGGGTTCTCGAAATTCACAAGTCCATAACTCTCTAACCGTGAGGAGATATATGGTGTACCACATAGCACCAAAAATGACATGATATATACTATCTATCTAGAAAAGTATTACCTACAAACTTATTAAACTTCATACCATTATACATCAATCAAACTGAATCCCCTTAACCATATTGTTGGGGCTACCAGAATTCGCTACCGAACTTGCTTCAAGGGTTGACATCAATGACAACCAACCCAATTAATCAACACATGTTTACTTGAATTATAATAATATTAGTCCTATGGAGATCCATAAGTCTACCCAAGTAAAACTTGTTAGAGGATTTTTCCAAACCCTTAATATTTAAGGACAAAATAAACATTGGGGAACCTAATCCTAGGGGAATTCCATAATCTAAGGGCCCATTTCAAAGTTTTTTTGTACCCTCAATCACTTACTTGATATCCTTGAGCAAGCAATATCATGTGATTTCCTACCCCTACCTTTTGGTTCCTTTGTAACACCCTTACTTATCCCTCTTGCCACTTCTCCAACAAAATTCCCTTGGAACCCATCCCTAGATCTAAGAGGGTATTTTAAGGGATCACCCTTATAAATCTCATCTCCACCATTATTAGAAGTACAATATCCTACATATCCATTTAAACCCTTACCTAGGTCCCAAGGATAATATTTTTTCTCTTTCGGGTCTAATTCCAAAGACTTATCCAATCCCGATCCCAATGCAAAAGGAGTCCCTTCTTTCATACCCAAACCCTTCTTACAAGGATTCCCATCATTTTTACTCAACACTAAATTGTATTTATAAATATTCAAGGAAGGCCACTCATCTAAATAAAAATTAAAAGAATAATTTTCAATAGGATAGATCAAGGAAAATATCACCATAAACCAAAACTTGGTTTGGATCCAAGGATTTTCACTTTCCTAGTTCCTTGACTCGATAAAAATTTTGTTGATCCAATAATACTGGACTAGCTTTAATCAACATAGCCCCTTCCACCAAATTCACTCTCTTTCCCTTGTATTTTCCCCTCCACTAGAAGCCACCTTTGAACAAAAACCTTCTTTTATGAAAGTATGATCATTCCCCCACCCCTACTTACATATCCATGCCCTTCCTACATATGGTTTTTTCACATTCCCCTAGAGAGGATTGAAGGTATATCTAGAGATAATGTCCCAACAAATGTCCCTCTGTACTCTTTAAATAGAGATAATGGACCAATTGGGTGATAAAACATACATCAATATAGTCATTAGTATCGAGGAGAATATGAACCATCATATCATTTTACATATAGAGCATATCGTGATCATCAAATTACATAACTATAAATGCATACTAAAGAAATTCACTTTACCTAAAGACACATTAGACCAATTTGATCTTAACTAACTCCTAAATGTCTAAATATCCTAACATCCCCCCTTAAGAATAAATCGGGATAGGATTGAAGGAATTACAAAGGTGACACAATAGGAGAAGGAAGAAGGAATTAGAGCCTACCCCTACCATAATGAAAACTTATTGAACTCCTAACATAGATTGAAGTTTGGGAAACTTTTCTTCTCTAAAACAATTTGTGCAACTTGATCATTTATAGGGAAAAATAGCACTTCAAGAACACGATATTGAAGGAGCTTTTTGATGAAGTGCATGTGTATCTCAATGTTCTTACAAAAATGATGTTGAACTAGATCTTTGCTTTTGCGTGAAATTGGAGACGGGGGTTCTTGGATGTTACCAACAAAGATATCGTTGTAGTCTAGTTGTGTTGGCATATTCAACCTTCCGCAAGGGAAAAAGGTCTTACCCGAAGTGCTACTAAGACTTGTGTGATGAAGTGAGTTAAAGAGGACACACCATCAAGTCCAGTGCATCACAATACAATTCCATACTTAAAGGTAAATATATCCTAACATTAAAAGGCTTAGACTAGTAAGAGCATTGAACAGTCTGTGTTGCGCAACATTAAAGTACACGCATACATCAAGAAGATTGGTTAAATATTAACACAACTAGAAGTTACACAGAACGACAAAGATTAAAAAGGAAAGAAACCATGCATTCATCCACATATTGACAAACTTTGGGTGCCCGAATAATCCACCATATATTATCTTATCACAGTTGATTGTACATGGAATACATTCTTTGATATCAAGACTTATACAAGTGAATTTGTAATGAGGAATTCGATATCGTCTCTCAAACTATGTGCAGTTGCAATTTTGCTCAGTAATTATCAATAATAACAAAATCCAAAAACCCCACAACAACAAAAGAACCAATGAAAAACCTGGAACACAAAATTAGAACAAAAACCCAACCCATTAAATAACTCCATGCTTTGTAAATTTTCTGTGGGGCTTATCATCTTCTTGATTCCATTGTTATTCTTTCTTGATTTTGTGTCCTTCTGGAATGCACTCAAACATTCCATATATTTCTTCTTCTTTTCCCAGTTGACTCATCACTCTTTTTCCTTGCTGGCATAATGTCAGTTAGCTTTCCACCACTTTGATCCACTATGAATGTGCTATACCTTTCTGAAAAACCTTTATACATCCACAAAAATTGGTGGTCTTCAAAAATAAGGGCCCAACAGGCCCCAACCACAATCCTTGACTCGTCTCGAGTCAACCTTCTGCTGGCTTCCTATGGTCACCTTCAAATGAAGGGCCCAACTCCAGAACAATAGAAAGGGATTTCTCCTGGAAACTATCATAGTGTGCAACCTTGTTTGTGATTTCCTTGAGAAAATTGAGAAACACAATAAATTCATGCACAACGTTGACATCAGGTACCTCAGGCTTGGTAACCAACAAATCATTCCACTCTATTTCAACAAGAGAGTCCAGTTGTTGTAGTGGAATTTACTCTACTTGAATTGTAGGTCGAAATTGTCGGAGTGTTGTCTTCGAACTCTGTTAACTTCATCCATCACATCCAGGTGGTCATCCTCAGCTTAGATTTCAAAAAAAATAGTTGATTTCTATATAGGGTCAGCAATGGCCCAAGCTTCCACATGCATCTATTTAACCTTTGTGCACAACTCTTCGAAGGAATTACTTTGTTGGTTCAACAAGCCAATCCAGTCCCAGACCATGTCAAAGAGTCAACGAGACTCCTCGGTCCTGGTATGAAATGAGGACTTGACAGTGGATCCCCCTGCAACTACATGTTCAAGATTTTGGAGGAGCTCTTAAGGTTGCTCCTATTATTTTAGTTGGATGGCATCCAATTGGTTCTGGAGATATTTAGTTTTGATGGTCAGTTGCATATGCTACAAGGCTGACCCTATCTAGTGGTGCAAATGGCCCATAATCCTCTGGGAGATCAGGTGCCATCTATCGAAGAGTAGTCCATACCTATATAATTTTTTCGGAAACAACCTCGACAATAGACTCAACTTGTACCTACAAGCTTTTCTCAAGTGCCACATCTAGAATAGCAATCTGAACAACCTCTTGCAATTTTTCTTTGTGTTTTGTGAGATCTTGATTACTACGCTAAAATATAGTGATTCTCTTCTCTAGTTGATTAGTGGAATCCCTGAGTAGCTACAACATTTGGGGTGTAGGTAGGGTGGAAAATTCCCCACTAGTAGAAGAAATATCGAACAGTGGTCATGAAGAAAGCGACTGGCCACTTGCAATAGAGTTCTCTGAGAAGATCAGGGTACCAACACCCTCTAGGGTGGGTGAGTGGGATATGAAGATGCACACAAATAATTCTTGTACTTCCGATGGAATCATAGCAAGCACCATTGTTTGTTCCATGTAGAGATCCAAGATGGACCTACACTATTGTGGGTCTTGCATCATTGGTGCCACTTTCTCTTTGACGAAGGTCGTGTTGTGTGTTGATTGCGTGTTATCCTGGACATCCATCAAATCATGCTCCAGTGTATCCTAGTATTTCGTAGGGTACTCATCCATCAAACCTCATATCTTAGGTCATGTCTCTATCTGTAAAGGGAAGGTCATTTCTAGGGTTGTGCCCAAGGTGACTTGAACCTTCGGGATATGAGGAGAAGCAGGTGGGGATTGATCCGTAGGATCTTTTAATGACTATGGTTGAGTTTTAATTTTGCATGTGTTAATTAACCATTTGAGAAACTTAGTGAAAGAATGAGGAAAGAAGAGGAATTATGACAGCCATATACACATATGCAGATATGAAATTAAATAATAGACAACAAATCATAACACGCAGATTGATAACGGAGTTCGGCACAACTTTGCCTACGTCTCCGGGCCTTTGTTTCTGTGGGGGAGGCTTCTTTATTTATGTTCAAAATCTCAAAAGTACATCACTGCAATTGAAAATGGCTACAAGCCTGATCTGGTCATGTTCGTCCAGATCTCAAGAACCCTGCAAAGAAAACAACACGCAAAACCGACGTCCAGAGCTCCCAGAAATGACCCGACAACGTCTGCTCCTCAATATCTTCCCTGCAACAAAATGGCTTTGGCTTGGCTTCTCTTCAGCATAACTCTGCTCTGACTGCTTCCCATGGCCTCAAATAGGCCTGGTTTATATATATTTGAAGTTGGTTGTTCATCTCCAACTTCCTCCCAAAATTTGGGCTCCAAAAATGCCCAATATCTCCCAAAAATGACCAAAATCCACCAATATCAGGCTTATTAACAATAACAAAACCCAAAACTATAGCATAAAACCCATTTTGTTAAAAACAATCAGGGCGTAGCCCCCACTAGGTGCACGCTCTGGGTCATATGGAGCCTCCATATGGCCACGCGCCCATGCGCTGGCCCCCTATCATTGGCTCCTGGTCGTGGGTGGCGCGTAGGCATGGGACCACGGTTTTAACAATATAACCTCCGTGCGCTATGTGTGGTATCGGCCCCGGGTCACATGGGACCTTCCCGGGGACCAAGGGCTAGGCCCTATCCCAAAATTCCCATGCGTTTACTCCTGGTTACATGGTGTGGTGGTTACATGGTATATGCCGAGGGCTGGGGCTAAGCCCCGGCCCTTTCCCCCGCCGGCTAGCACTTTAAACAAATTCAAATAATTTTAATGCCACTCATATAACAAGCACCAAACGAGGGTGGGATGGCTAGCCCAGCCCTGCCAGTCCTTTGCCCAGACAGGACGTCGTGGGTTCGACCCCGGTGAAACCCATACAAATTTTACATATAACCATTAACCAACCATAGGGTGCCACGTGGCAGCCCGTGACTGGGCCACATGGCACCTTAACAACCAACCACATCATGCCATGTATTAGTCGCTGATTGGTCCACATGCCTGCCACCTATCGTCGTACGTTTGCCACGTCACTGACTTGTCACATCAACTGTTGACGTCATCCGTGCCACGTGTCAACCTTACAGTGGTGACATGTGTCACCCCTGGATAGGTCCAGCTGTATGCCAAATAAACCTGCCACACTCTGCCACATGTCACCTCTTGGAGCTGCCATGTGTCACCTCCCGGGGTTGCCACATCAGCTGTACGTCCCGTACGGTCTGTACAATCAGCATGCCATTTTTTTGCCTGTTTGCCTTTTCGGACAGAACGCTATATCTTGCTCATATGGAGCCCGTTTGACGAAGTAAATATACCACCGAAATCAGGAAGATGAGACAGACACAATGGTGTTGGTTTCGTCTCATTCTGAGCACTTTCATTTTTGAGCATTTTTCAACCCTGTCAGGCTTCTGGATCCGATTCTGGATCAGGGATGGAGTGGGGATATCTATAGTGGTGGAAAGATTGGCAGAAGAGTCAGGCAAGATGGTATCCATTTGGGTATGGACTATGGAGGATGGAGGTGTGGTCAACCCATTGACGGTCCCACCATTTTGTGGGTTGGAGACCTCTTCGATGATAGTAGTATATTGGGGTTGGATGGGAGGATCGTCAAGAATATGGATGAAGGCAGGTGTGGATGGTGAAGTAAAGGAAGTGGAATTTTTATTATGCAGCCAGGGTGGAGTGGTGTGGAATTGTGGTGGAATGGAGGAAAGTGGGATGGCCTAAGTAATGAGATATTCCACAGTGGGTTGGGAGGGGGAGTTGGTACACAACTTTTTCCAGGGAAAGACAGAGGTCAGTGCTTCCCAGAACTTCTCAGCTTAGACCCAGGCGTCATGGGGAATGGAGGAAAGGGGTATATGAATCATGTTTCTCGATGATGTGTCTCCTTCTTCTTCCTCGACCTCTTTCTCTGAGGTGGTTGGTGTGTGTGTTATCTTGTTTGCACTAGGGCCTGTACCTTATCTTTCTGTTGGGGAAAACCTTTGTGAAATGGTTGGCATGGTGTAGGAATGAAACACATGTCGGAGTATCTTCCCTTAGGACCCTTGAACACCCTCTAAAATCATTATCAAACACCACTGCTTCTAGGTAAAATGGCAGAGGAGTCATATGAAACAATGTTGGTGCAACACCCAACGACCGCACAAAAGTGTGGTCACAATTCATACCGAACTAGATATGGTGAGTGTGTTTTTTGAGTATTTCTTGTGCAATCCTGATCCTATGAGTTGTGGTGACCATATCATCATTCCACTGTGCAAAGACAACATTGTGCTCGACAACATTGCTGATCAAATTCTAAGCATGTCAAGAATCGAATAACTTGGAAATGTGAGGATCTAAACCATGAGCAAGTCTTCAGCCATGGGGAGGCTTCCATTTATAGATCGCAAAATTGACAAGTAGATATTTTTAAATGAAATAAGTGGTCCTCTCATGGACACTTGCACAAGATTACAACATCTCTTTGAGAAGATACTGGGACCAGTTCATCTATGCACCGTTCTTGGTGAATTCGACCACCACTATGGAATTCAACATACACTTGTTCTACATAAAGTTTTTCATTACCTTTACAGTGATGAGGTAGCAGACACAAGGGACCTATGGATCATTAATGGGATTTATCAAAGTGCCACAATCTCCCTGGTGAGTGCTACATAGATCATATAGGATGAGCGTACCCTTTTTCCTTCCATGCTTCTCGGACCCCTGGAAGTCATCTGATACATTTTGACCTATCATGGACAAGCCTGTTAGTTGGTGGATTTCTTCTACATATATATGGGGTATATCTTGTCTAGCCACGAGGTGTTTTTTTTCACTCAACTGATTAGGAATTTAGTAAATTTTGCGAGTTCACCGGTGGTGTTAAACACTGATGAGTCCCACAAATTCATGAGTGTGTTGTCATGTAGGGGCAGGAACAACTGCTTCCATTTCGACTGGAATGAACCATCCAGTGGTGTTAGGATATTTAGACACTTAGGAGTTAGTAATATCTACTTGGTCTATTGTGTCATTAGGCAAAAGTGTGTTTTCTAGTGTGTTTCTTTAGTATTCATTAGTATGCATTTGTAGTTAGGAAATCTGACGGTCACGATATGTTCCTGACATAGAGTGATCTGACGGTTCATACTCTCCTCGATCTTAACGACCATTGATTCATGGCTTATCAATTGATTGGTCCATGATCTCTATTTAAAGAGCATGGAAGGTCATTTGTCGATGATCGATTGTGATGTAAAATCTCTCTGTAATATTTTTCTTTGCATTAATAAACTGCTCCAAGTGGTCGCGTTGGTTGGGGTCGTGGATGTTTCCCTGTAGGGGTTTTACCACGTGAAAACATCGGTGTGTTGATCTTTGATCTATTTATGTGAGTGGTTACTGAAGGTGTTCATCCTCTGTTGGAATATCTGTGTTTTCAAACATGGTATCAGAGCCTGTTTGAAGACCTGCTCACGTTGTAGATCGAGATCGTGAATCCGAGTTTCCTCATCTCCACTTTCTATCATTTATGTACATTTCTGGGCTGAGAGGACTATTCCATTGCATATGGATCACTCGTTTCAGTTAATAACACTTTTCGTTTCACTCGAAAAGGTTTCTATTTTCCCAATATACGACCATTACAGTCAGATCCGGAGGTATAAAGCTTGAATACGCATTTTTTTTAAAATTTTTGCAGAGTAGTATTTTGGTTTTATTTCGGTTTCGTTTTATTTATTTCTGGGTTGATACTCTTTTAGATTTTCATATTCTCTTTTCCCTGCATCCTATGCAATCTCGGAAAATTAGAAACAGATAGGAAAAAGTGCATCTTCCAGGTAAGCTAATCGAGATCTAACCCTTGTTGTCATCGAGAAGCGAAATGTTTTTCTTGTGTGAAAAGAGTTTTTTTTTACAAGCTCTCAAAGGCCGTCTTCCACAACAACAACAACAACAAAAAAAACAACCCCAATCCACCTTCTGAACATTACAATATGTTTTGCTAGATCATTTGGTTAAAAGTTGTCCTATTAAGTAAGAGGTCTTGAGTTCAACTCTCTCTTTTGTTACCTTTTTTGAAAAAGTTCATGCTAAAATTGTAAAGTGTAATTCACTTCAAGTATAAAAGTGAATCACTATAAGTAGCTTTAATATTTTATTTTAGAGTTATTTATTTTGCACGCAACTTTTCTATTATAAAATAACTTCATTGTAAAAGTGATCCCCACTTCTCTTTATAAAAGTGGGTCACTTCATAAAGCAACTTACACAATCACGTGGTCATTTGGTTACCGACTATGTTTTTTTTTAAAAGGGCATAACTCTAACATCGGAAGTCCGTTTTTAGTGTCATTTTTTTTAAAAATGCATAACTTTTCGAGCTCTTTCCATCCAGATCATAAGTTTCAGTTTTTAAATCCACATTATCTGCATATTTAATATGGATTCTACAAGTACTGTCTTTCTTACCAGCAACAACTACTTCCAATGGAAATCTCATATGGAAGATTTATTAAGAAGTAAAGGCTTGTACCAGATTACCTTGGGAAAGGAAAAAACACCCACTGATGCTAATAAGAAATCCAAGTGGAATAATAGGAATGACGAAGCATGTGGACTAATTGAAATTTCCATCCCTCCTGATTTAAGGTACCACCTTCAAGATATTGATGACCCCAAAGAATCTTGGGACACGATTGAATCTGTGTTTGGTAAACTCAATATTATTCGAGCACAATAGTTAGAAAATCAAATACTGACCTTGAGTCCAAATGATTTTTCTTGCCTTGGAGGCTATCTATCTAGATTTAAAACACTCAGGATTTTATGTGAAGAATGTAAGATAAATATGGAGGAAGAGCGTTGCATCTATCTTATTCTTTCTAAGCTAGGTAGTGCATATTATGTGTTTGTATCTACCTTTTATGCCATGAGAGAGGCTCTAGGGGAAGAAGCTTATGAAAAACCCACTCTTGAGTCCTTTTGTGCTTTTTTGATTCGAGAGGAAGATAAGCTTGTACAATTTGGAGTGATCAACACTGCAAGCCCCTCCAACAAAGCCTTAGTTGCACAACAGAAATATAAACCCAAGTATCCCAAGAAGCAACATCCTCGCTACAACAAAAAACAACATAAGGGTCCCAAACCTGCTCAGACAACTTCAACTTTTACTAGTGACAAAGGAGAAAAATATAAAAGTAAGAATACTAATAGACATTGGAACTTTTGTGATAAAGATGGTCATGATGAGTCCAAATGTTTCAAGAAGATGGCAACTTTAGAAGCAACGATGAAGAAGCACAACATCAGTATTGATTCTACTTCTTCTTCTCACGGACATGCACTTTCTGCTTCTGGTTTCTCCTTCAATTCAAATTCTACTACTACTTCTTCTTCTAATGAGTGGCTTATTGATTCGGGAGCATCTTATCATATGGCTAAGGATAAAGCCATATTTTCTTCTCTAAATGAATATAACACCAAGAAAATATTTGTTGGTGATGTCATATCTTTTAGTGTTGTAGGATCTGGAACAGTTCAAGTATATAATGGTCATTTCAATGATGTATTATGTGTTCCAAGTCTTTCTTGTAACCTTCTATCAGTATATCAAATCACTCATTCAGGTGAAGGTAAAACCGTTGATTTTTCACCTCACTAAGTTGTAATCAAGGATTTAAGAGATCTTAAGCATGTTCTTGCAACTGGAATTGCTGATGATAATACCAGGATGTACAAGTTTGACAACTTTGGGTCATCATATTTTTCATCAGTTTTTGTTTCTCATGGCGATGACTTGAGCAAACTTTGGCATGAGCAGTTTGGTCATCTAAACTATTGCTCATTGCAGGAACTATGTAATCAATAGATGGTGATTGGTCTTCCTCGTGTTTCATGCAGAGATGGTGTTTGTGCTGGTTGTGTTCTCGACAAACATCATCGGGACAGTTTTGACAAACATGCCTCTTGGCACGCCTCGGGTCCTTTGTAGCTTGTTCACAGTGATTTGTGTGGTCCACTTTCTTCTCCTTCTTTTTCTGGGTGCAGGTATTTCTTAACTTTCATTGATGAATTTTCCATACGTACTTAAGTTTACTTCTTAAAACTCAAGAGTGAAGTTTTTGACAAGTTTTTGGCCTACAAGGCCCTTGTAGAAAAGTAATCTGGACATCAAATTCAAAGGTTAAGAACATATAATGGAGGTGAATATGTGAACAATAATTTTACTAGCTACTGCAATACACAGGGAATCCGAATGCAACACATTGTTTCATATACACCACAACAAAATGGTGTTGCTGAGAGAAAGAACCACACATTAAAAGAAATGGATAATTGTATGATCCAATGTGCAAATTACATAGTATTGGGTGAAATCCATCAACTGTGCAAATTACATAGTAAATCACACTCCCACAAAGGCTCTTAAAAATATAACACTTGAAGAATCTTGGACTAAAAATAAACTAGATGTAAGTCACTTCCGTGTATTTGGAAGTATAGCATGGGCTCACATTCCTGATGAGAAAAGGAAAGAATTGTAGCCTAAAAGTAAGAAGTATATATTTGTTGGTTATTCTGAATATGTCAAAGGTTACCGACTTATTCAATCAGATTGTAATGAAATTATTATTAGAAGAGATGTTAAATTTGATGAAAATCTCTTGGCCTGCAAGCCTAATTCGATGATTGTGCCTTCCTCGGCCTGCGAGCCATTTTCGACATGTGTGCCTTCTTATGATCTGGTTTCTTCTTCAGATGATGACAGTGAGGATGAAAATCCACCTTCTCACCCTCCTCCAGATGAGTCCTTTGAACCTGAACTAGCACTAGCTCCACCGCTTCCTAGATGGGTCCATTCAACATGATAAGTCGTTGGTGATCTTGTCGGTGAGCCTTCAGAACAACGTTAGACACGTTCACAGTTCTAGCGAGCCTCTTCTCTTTTGGATCAAGTTTCAAAAACTCATGATCCATAGACATTTGCAGAAGCTTCAGTTCATCCATATTGGGATACAACAATGAATGAAGAGTATCGTTCTTTAATGGAAAATGATACCTAGGATCTTGTACCTCTTCCAAAAGGAAGAAAACTTGTTAGATTCAAATGGGTCTACAGAACTAAGTATGCATTAGATGGAAGTGTTGAAAGACACAAGGATTGGTCAGTTGCCAAAGGATTTTCCCAAGTTGAAGGAATTTATTATAATGAAACCTTTTCCCCTATAGAAAAAATGAATTCCATCTGCCTTGTTCTTGCCCTTGCTGCCTCACATAAATGGGATATCCATCAAATGGATGTTAAATCTGCCTTCTTGCACAAAGATTTGCAAGAAGAAATCTACATGGAACAACTTCTTGGCTATGTCTAGAATGACTCTAGTCTTGTTTGTTGCCTCAAGAAATCTCTTTATGGTCTCAAGCAAGCTCCCCGAGCTTGGTATGCCAAAATGGATGGCTTTTTTATTGCCATTGGATTCTCTAGATTCCATTCTGATCCTAATGTCTATACCAAGAAAGTAGGAAGCCATCTCATAATCCTTGTCCTTTATGTTGATGACCTTATCCTTTCTGGTAGTGACTCAAAAATTTTAAACCATGTGAAAACCAGCCTTTTGAAATCACATACTCAGGCTTTTTTTCACTATTTCCTTGGCCTCCAAGTTTTGCAAACAAATGAAGGAATTTTTCTTTCCTAGTCTAAGTATGCCTGTGACCTTCTTCGTCGCTTTGACATGGATGATTGTAAACCAACCCCTTCTCCCTTCCAGTCTGGAGTCAAGCTTTCTATCACTTGTACATCTTCTGAAGTTGATGCCAACCACTTGTACTTATCCTGAAGTTGATGCCACCCTGTACCGTCAGTTAGTTGATAGCCTCTTATACTTGACTCATACCCATCCTAATATTTCCTTTGTTGTTGGTCTTGTTTCCCGATATATGCAAACACCCCATGAAATCCATTGGAAAGCAACGAAAAGGATACTTCACTATGTCCGTGGTACAGTTCAGTTCATAATACATTATAGTTCAGGGGGGGCTCCTTTATTGGTTGGTTTCACTAATTCAGATTGGGTCAGTGACCCTAATGATCGGAAGTTTACTGTAGGTTATGTTTTCAGCCTTGGTTCAAGAACTGTCACTTGGGCCTATAAGAAACAATAGTCTATTGCACTTTCTTCAGTAGAAGCAGAGTACCAAGCAACGGTAAATGCAAGTCAAGAAGCCTTGTGGCTTCGACAGATAATTTCAGAGTTTGAATTCCAGTACCAACATTCGACCAGCCTTTGGTGTGACAATCAGAGTGCCATCAAGCTCGCCAAAGACCCAGTTCAACATCAGCGTAGCAAACACATCAAGATACACATGCACTTCATTAGAAAGCTCATTCATGATCAATTTATTGAAGTGCTCTTTTTCCCTACAGAAGATCAAGTTGCAGACATTTTCACAAAGTCTCTTACAGAAGCAAAGTTTTCCAAACTTCTATCTATGTTAGGAGTTCAAGAAGTTTTCATTAAGGGGGAATAGGCTCTAATGCCTCCTTCCTTCTCCTATTGTGTCACTATTGTAAATCCTTCAATCCTATCCCAAGTTGTTCTTAAGGGGGGATGTTAGGATGTTTAGACACTTAGAAGTTAGTAAGATCTACTTGGTCTATTGTGTCGTTAGGTAAAAGTGTGTTTTCTAGTGTGTTTCTTTAGTATGCATTTGTAGTTAGGAAATCTGACGGTCACGATATGTTCCCGACATAGAGTGATCCGACAGTTCATACTCTCCTTGATCTTAACTACCATTGATCTGTGGCTTAACACATGATTGGTCCATGATATCTATTTAAAGATCATGGAGGGTCATTTGCCAATGATCGATTGTGAGAAACTCTCTTGTAAAATCTCTCTGTAATCTTTTTATTTGCATTAATAAACTGCTCCAAGTGGTCGCGTTGGCTGGGGCCATGGATGTTTCCCCATAGGGGTTTTACCACGTGAAAATATCGGTGTTTTGATATTTGATCTGGTTATGTGAGTGGTTATTGAAGGTGTTCTTCCTTTGTTGGAATTCTTGTGTTGTCCAACAGGTGGTGTAGTCTTGGAATGTATGAATTTCCATGGATGGATACTGGGAAGAATCAATGAAGTTTGTGTCCACCAGTCATGTGTGTTCCATTTTACCATGGAGATCATCTAAAAATTCAACCTAGAGGTCAATGAATTCAACCATAACAACAATTGTAATTGGAGAAAGGGATTTGGGGACAAATCCCTTACCAGAGGTGTGAACCATTCTAGCATAATTTCAGTAGTAGAAAAAATAAACATGGGGACAGGGCCGCAAATAAAAATTCACAGAGATCCCACTGAGCACCAGAACTGAGTATACAGTTAGCACGATGAAACTACAAGAATATCGATTTGTTGGACAAATATATGTTTATAAGGAAAATGCAGAGGGTGGTGTGATGGACATGCATTGAATACTAAAATGTCACAAGAGTGGGCATTAACATCGACTCAATCCCTTGAACGCGAAAAAATCTACGACGTGATTTGGGAAATTAAATGCATAACCAGAAAGTTGGTAACATAATAGTAAATCAATTCAGGAAAGTAATGAGCTGGTGAGTGGTGAACCAAAAAAATGATGGATAGTTGTTAATATTTAAGTGACTATGACAAGAAGAGATGCAATGATGGTTACAAATGTATTAACAACTTTTAACGCCCCATGTGATGGCACAAGGGAGTAAAATTCAAATTTCACTAGCATTAAGTATGAGATGATGTGACCGTGACCTCCCCAACTACAAAGTGAATATATGGGTTGGATGACTTGGATAGGACAATGAAGCACTAAGACACGTAAGCAAAAAACACGTCATCATTTATTGACAGAAAATAAACCAGATACAAAAATGGAAATCCTACTTACTAACACACTCTCAGAAACAGGATTGTAATGAAACTCCAAATATGAAACAAACATGTAAGGATTCAGGTGTGTGGCATTCACCTAGCCAGGTTGAATACTTCCATCAAGTTTCACTAATTTGACAGCTCCAGATTCATAGATTTTCGCAACTATAAAAATACCAAGTCAGTGTATTTGGAGCTTTCCCGTATGTTTTTGATACTTGTTGTCATATAAGAGCATGAAGTCACCTTGCACAAATGATTTATGCTTTATATGTCGATTGTGTCAGACATTTTTCCGAGATTTATCCATACTTTGATGAAAAAATTCTAAGAACCTAACTTCCTCAAGTTCCAACAGTTCCTCCACCCACGTAGCAATGGATTCATCCTCAGTCATCTTAGTAACTTGCACAATGAATAGACTTGGGGTGAGAAACTTAGCTGGCACAATAACTTCTTGGCCATATACTAGTTGAAACATGGTAAACATGTTCAATCTCTTTGTGGTAGTATGATATTCCCATAACACAACTGGAACCTACTCATCCTAGTCATCCTGATTTGCGCAACAAACCTTAGTCATCCCCATCTCCAATATTTTATTAAATGCTTCCACTGTTCCATTAGCCTATGAATGGTAGGGACTGATCTTATGATGCTGATAAAAAATTCTCTGGTAAGGGTCACTATAGTTTCACTGATAAAGTGGGTTCCTTAGTCACTGGTCAAGCTCCAAGGAAAACCAAACCTGTTAATAACATTCTAAAAGATAAATCGTGTTGTGGTGGTGGTAGAACAATCCCAAACAACCTCTGCTTCAGCCCAGTGAGTCAAGTAGTCATTTGTGGTAATTGTGTATTTGGCCTTTGAATGCTTAGTTGGAGGATTTATCGAACCGATGAAATAAACAACCCATTTTTCAAAATCTTGTAGTGTGTGAACAAGGTGCAGATGCAACTCATCGCGACATGATGGTTTTCCCACTCTCTGATATACATTGTTGGTCTGAGCATACTCCTTATCATATTTAAACATTGTAGGCCACCATAGTCCTTCATGTAAGATATTTCTAGTGCTTTCCTTTTTGCCAACCTATCCTCCCACAACTCCACTATGACATTCCCATAGAATATCAAGTCTTTCATGGTCTAACACACAAAACACTGCAAGATATTATCCAATCCCACTTTGTAAACTTGTCCCGTGATCAGTTGATAGTTCGTTGTGCGAATCACAAGGTGACTCTTTTGGGTTGTGGAATATCCTTTAGGCATAGTACCAGTAGTCAATAATAGGGAAATGTTCGAAAAATAATCAGGAATGGCCTCAATACGAAACATATATACATCTAGGAGCTTGTCATCTATAGGTCCACCACTTTCTCTGGACTCTAGGTGAGATAAGTGATCTAGCCCAACATTTAACTTGCCAGGCGTAAAAACAACCTCAAAATAGAACTCCTGAAACAATAGAAACCACCTGCAAATTCAATCTTCTAGCACATGTTTGTTCACCAAATACTGCAAAGCATAATGGTCAGTAAAGAAATTAAAATAGCTTCCAAGCAAATAATTCCTAAAATTTTGTAAAGCATACACCATAGCCAAACCTTCCCTTTCTATTGTGGTGTAGTTGTGTTTAGCTTGGGAAAGTTTACGACTAGAAAAGTATATAGGATGGTCCAATTTTCCTTCCCTTGGTTGTGCAAGAATAGCGTCGAGCGCAACTATTGAGGCATCGATATGTACATGAAATTCAATTTTCCAGTTAGGATAAGTCAGAATGGGTGCAGTGCTCAACTTCTCTTTTAGCAGGTCAAATGCTTTATCACAGTTTTGAATCCAATGAAATTCCTTAGATTTATTTAGTAGTTGTTCCAATGATGTTTTTATGCTCGTGTAACCCATGATAAATCAATGGTAATATCCTATATGTCCCAGGGTCATTCACAACTTCTTGACATAGGTAAAGGGAGGAATATTAAGAATAACTAGAATTTTCACATGATTTACCAGCACTCCTTCCCTACAAACACTATGACCTAGCAGATTCCAAAATGGGACACAAAAAATACACTTTATCAAATTAAGGGGAATATGTAGTTGTCTACAATGGTCCAACATCAATCATAATAGCCCAATGTTCTCTTTAAGTAAGTTGTATATGTTCCAATCATCCAGGTATACCTCAAGAAACTTGTGAATGAAATCGTGGAACACTACAATGACTATTCGAGAAAACATTGTTGGGGACCTCTTAAGCCCAAAATTCATAACATTATATGCAAATGATCCCCACTCAGTAGTAAAAATAATATTCTTCTTGTCTTCCTCGGTGATTCGAATTTCGTGATATCCGGAGAACCCATCCGTAAAGGAATATGCCTCATTTCCCGCTACTTGATCTAGTACCTCATTGCTAAATGGGGTGGGAAAGGGGTCATGTACATAAGAAACATTCAATCTTCTGTAATCCACAAAAAATTGTATATCATCCATACCTTTATTCGTTTGTATCATGATAGGACTAATCCATTCATCTTTATTGACAGGGAAAAGCAACCCAATTGTTAACATTCTGTCAATTTCCTATTTCACTGTCTCTTTAACTCGGGGATTAAGATGATAGTGCCTATGCTTCACTGGTATTGATTCAGGATTTAACTCTATCCTCATCTCCCCTAAATATCCTTAATATATTTTAATTCTAAAAATTTTGTAGGAAACATATCCTCATATTCCCACAACAGAGCATGTATCTCTGTCATGGTCTGTTCATCCTATTATCCCCACTTTTTAGGGATAACTAGGAGATCATGTCTCGAGGCCCACAGGTCCTAGACATGGAGCACTGAGAGTAGGATTGACCTGAGCATGGACCTGGAGGGCCCATCCTTTTCTTCTCCCATCATCTTTCTCTTGTCAGCAGCAACAACATCCATCACCATCCATCACCATCAGCTTGGTCCTGTATCAAAGAAGGTTCTTGCTCCATGAGGTAATCAGTCATAGGGATCATAGCAATTTAAATCACATCTCACCATCAATATTATTAAACATATGCATAAAACCCCTAGTACATCAGTCAATAGCTCAAAGACATTACAAAAACCTGCAATACAAGATTGGAGAAAATGACAAGGCGTCCTGTTGGGCTAGTGTCCACAAGAAAAGGAAAGTTTCCAAGAAGATATCATCCAAGCCATGTAAGTGAGGTGATGTGGCTTAGGTATGTCCAAACATGTGGGTGCAGTGAGGGCTAAGATTGCATAAGTGTTACTTGTGGGTGCCTTTGTAGAAGGCAAGTTGTACCTGTCATGGATGCATTTTTTCCAAGCCCATTCTTGCCTTTATTCTTTTTCTTGCTTTATTATTTTATTTTCTTTTCTTCTTCTTTTTATTTTTATTCAAGAACTAACCAGGGGACAATACCTTAGCATGGTGACCAGAGCTGACAGTGTTACCCACAAGTACTTTTACAAAGATGAGAAGGTTGGCTCGTGATGAGACCCCCTTTCCCTTGTCCATGCAACCAATGGTCACTGCCATGGCATGGTAACCATATGGTGGAAATGTCATACTGTTAGGTACCCATGGACCTAATAGGATGGCTCGTGATGAGACCCCCTATCCTTTGACTAGGTCTTGTTTTTTTGTTATTTTTTCGGGTCCCTCTTGTTTCTTGTTGAGAGGATTTTTACTGCCTTCTCGGGGATCCCTGGGTGAAGCATCTCGATGTTTTATTTTTGGGATTTTGTCTTTTACCAACTTATTTTACCTTTTGGTACTTTATCCCCTTCTTCCCATGAGATAAGGTGAAACCCTGCAAATAGGTCAACCCAATGCCCGGACAAGGGGAATGGGATAAATGAGCCAGAGATAAGATGAAACAATGGTGCTATGATGGGAGCGAACGATGGCTTTTTTCATAAATTCCCTAGTGGAAAACCAAAACCTATGGGCATAGGCTTGCTAGGTCACCCTGTCAATTTCCCAAAGCATGGTCAAGTGAGATAATGTAAGATCTAAGTAGTTGTTAGAGACAAAAGGAATCAGATGCATATATTTAAAGGTTTCAATGATCAAAGGTGATACATACCATGATACCTGGACCAATTACCTCACGAAGAAAGAACCTTCTCTGATACAGGACCAAGCCGATGGTGATGGATGTTGCTGCTACTGACAAGACATAGCTGATAGGAGAAGAAAAGGATGGTCCCTCCAGGGCCATGCTTAGGTCAATCCTGCTCTCGGTACTCCATGTCTAGGACCTATGGGCCTCGAGACATGATCTCCTAGTTATCCCTAAAAAGAGGGGATAACATCTAGCTACAACTCGGGGACATGTGCTCACCGTAGAGTACATGAGAACCTCAACATCTCTGGCATAACCTGCAGACCTGCTCAATCTCGATAGAAGTATCAGTAACAAAATTGGGGTGGTAATTCCACCCCAACATACACATATATATATATAAATAAAGAAATAATAAATGCTAATATAAAGTGAAGTACTTACCTATACTTACCTATTGGCTGGATGTTGGTGTAGTCGAACGACCAGTGAAGCCAATTCGGCAACATCCCATGATACCTGCCTTTATGCTTCATCATAAACCAAAATAGTGATAAGTCAAGCACAAAAATAACATGGGTTAGAACATGTATCATATAGCCAGGAATCGCAAATTCTAACTCATGGAGGCGGGTGGGAGGGACAAAATTATGCCAAGTCAATCTTCGAGGAAAGTACTGAATCCACTTCAAGAAGGGGTCATGAAAAGTCCAAGGTTCAAAACATTGACTCAAAGGGTCAGCAAACTGGCTACCTAGGACATTCTCATACTCTGAGTTATGGGAAGGGATTGACAAAGATGTATCAAATGATTGGCAAATTCTCAAGGGAATATTGAAAATCTGAGATGATAGACTGAAATTTGTAGTTTTCAAACAATCCTTGGATTCTTGGGTTTGCTTTAGAGGAAAATCAATGCAGAAGATACAATTCCCAACTACACCTTTAATGAAATAGTAGGGTAAGGTAATAAAAGGTGGCCGGAGGAAAAGGTCACGAGAATCCTTCTTTAGGAAAACATTGTTCTTACTCCCATCAAAAATCGAGAACAATGGTGGTTGATAATCTTCTACATAGAAAGAATCCAAGTGCTCGGAGGAATACTATTCAAAACACTCAAGGTAAAATTGAAAATCATCAAGAAAACATGGTACTAGGTCAACCTTGGGCATTTGGGGAGCATCGATAAATATGTCATCTCCCTGTTGCCACTGGTCAAAATCAAAGATAACCTGTCATGATAACTATAAAGGCAATAGTTGGGAATGATTCTCAATATCATAAATGGGGTCCATACCAAAACCAATTACATCCCATTTACGTCTTCCAACATGTATGAACTCATCAATATCAACTATGTCAGTATGAGTATCATAGCATGTAGGATTGAAAACACTCATATTCTCATCCATCTCCTCCTCTAAATCACAAGGTAGAAAACTATCAAAATTTTGGGGAGGAGGATAACTTACTATTCCTTCTTGTGCAGGAGTTTCGAGGACTTTGGTGTTTCCAACATGCGTTATTGTTTCATCCTCATGGATTTCCCCGTTGTCTTCAAGAGTACAACAAGGAATATTTACTTCGTTTGGGGATTCCACTTCTCCTTCACTTTCTGAATCAAGGAACAAAGTATCATCGAAATCCTGAAAAGGGAAGTAACTAATATCATTGTCTTTTTGTTGTGCAGGTGAAAAAATCATGTGGACTTCTTCATCAGGAAGAGGAGCACATGTTGATTTTTTATTGTCTTGTTTAGGTTTTATCTCCTATACTGTGTTTTCAATGATCCATTGCTCTTGGAAATCCTCATAAAGATCTTTCCTCTTAGTTTTATGTTGGTCAATAACTTGTTTCCCTTATTCTTTAAAATCAACAGTAGAAGTTTCAAGGGAAACCAACTTCCCCAAATTGAGAGTACCTGAGGTATCTTCATAATCATTTATTTTTCTTCCTAGGGAAAAAAACGTTTTTTACTCTGGAAAAGAAGATGTTTTCCTCAATTTGCAAGGCCATGTCACCAACTTCATGGAGTGTCTTTGGATTCCTTTTACTCAGGAGAAACCCCAAATGCACCAAGAGTGCATTGGTAAAGAGATACACAAGGTCCTTTTCCTCAGGGTAATGGCCCCTAAGAAGTTGGTACAATAAACCCTCAAATATATTTTATAAGTTCCAAACAATCTCGTTTTTAGCTTGTTTTGTGTACTAGAGTCTTTTTAGCAATGTTTGGATCTCTTCCAATTTTATGCCCCATTCTTTGAGAAAGATTTCTTCTAGCTGGTTCATGGAGGTGATGCTAGCATCGAGAAGAGAATCATACCATTTTTTAGCATTCCTGTGAAGAGTGGTGGGAAAAATTTTCATCACTACATCTTTGGCATCATCATCGACAGGATGGAATCAAAAATAAGAATAAAAATCATTGATATGAAAGTCATCTCTTTCCCCATCGCTACCAGTGAATCTAGGGAGACATCTTCCTTCTATCGGGGGTATTTTTCGTGGGTATCCTGGGATTTTTTTCATGTCTAAAGGCTTGTAATTCTTGGGATCCTATTCTGAAGTCATTGTTAGCTTCGTCATTAGTGGATTTGCCAAATAGTTTTCTTCAAACTATCAAAGAAATAGGGAAAACACCCTAGTGGAGCCGCCAGGTAATCTTGTAAGATAGGGCTCTGAGGCAAGGCTTACCGAAAATATTTGTCGTTTGAGGAGAATTGACTCAGTGTTCCCCGACAACGGTGCCAAAATTTTATTGCACAGTTTGTAACTAGGAGTAGAGGCTATAAGGTGGAAGGCCAAAATGGCATAACAGGAACCTATCCCACCCAATGTCACCATGATGGGTAGGTTATTTCTCTTTAGGGAGGTTAGGCCCAGGGGAGACGTCCCCGATGACCTGGGGTTTTGAAGAGGCTTTAAAAGATAATCAGACAATGACAAGTTTCCCCCTTCACAGTTCACCACCAAACCAGATAGTTCAACTTATAGACAATAAAGACAACCAAGTAGGATCCCTGCCTGAGAACAAAGCAACAATAAACTTGATATATGCAGGGTTTGTATCATGGGAGATGTTATCCCCGCTTTTTAGGGATAACTAGGAGAACATGTCTCAAGGCCCACAGGTCCTAGACATAGAGTACCAAGAGTAGGATTGACCTGAGCATGGCCCTGGAGGGCCCATCCTTTTCTTCTTCCATCAGCTTTGTCTTGTTAGTAGAAACAACATCCATCACCATCATCTTGGTCTTGTGTCAGAAGGGGTTCTTGCTCCATGAGGTAATTGGTTCAGGTATCATGGTATGTGTCACTTTTGATCATTAAAACCTTTAAATATATGCATATGATTCCTTTTATCTCTAACAACTACTTGGATCTTACATTTTCCCACTTAACCATGCTTGGGGGAATTGACAGGGTTCCCTAGCAAGCTTGTGCCCATAGGTTTTGGTTTGCCACTACGGAATTTCTGAAAATCCATCGTCCGTTCCCATCATAGCACCGCTGTTTCATCTTATATCCTACTCATTTATCCCATTCCCCTTGTTTGGGCATTGGGTTGACCTATTTGCAGGGTTGCATCTTCTCTCGTGGGAAGAAGGGGCTAAAGGCCCATAAGGTAAAAGCAGCTGGCAAAAGATAAAAGACTAGAAATAAAACCTCGAGATGCTTCACCCAGGGATCCTCGAGAAGGCAATAAAAATCCTCTCAGCAAGAAACAAGAGGGACCCAAAAAGTAACAAAACAAGACCTAGTCAGAGGATAGGGGGTCTCATCATGAGCCAGCCTATTAGGTCCATGGGTACCTAGCAGTAGGACATTTCCACCATCTGGTTACCACACCAAGGCAATGAACTTTGGTTGTGTGGCCAAGGGAAAGGAGTTCTCATCACGAGCCAACCTTCTCATCTCTGTAAAAGTACTTGTGGGTAACACTGCCAGCTCTGGTCACCATGCCAAGGTAGTGTCCCCTGGTTAGTTCTTGAATAAAAAGAAAAAGAAGAAGAAAATAAAATAAAAGAATAAAGCAAGAAAAGAAATAAAGGCAAGAATGGGCTTGGAAAAAATGCATCCATGATAGGTATAGCTCGCCTTCTACAAAGGCACCCATAGATAACATTTATGCATCCTTAGCCCTCACCGCACCCACATGTTTGGAAATCCCCTAGCCACATCACCTCACTTACATGGCTTGGATGAGATATTCCTGTAAACTTTCCTTTTCTTTTGGACACTAGCCCAATAACATGCCTTGGTTGTTTCTCCAATCTTGTATTGTAGGTTTTTGTAATGTCTTGGAGCTATTGATGATGTATTAAGGTTTTTATGCATATGTTTAATAATATTGATGATGAAATGTGATTGACATTGCTATGATCCCTGTGACTGATGAGCCCATTGAGGGCATACCTTTTGATGTCCAGGACCATGCCTGATGGATAGATACCATTTGGACCGGTACACATGGGGAGATGACTAGTTTGGGCCTCCATGGGGCTTAAGAGCCCACCAGATGGATGCTGAGACCTCATTAGGGGGCAGAGATAGGATGGAGATGGATCAGATCCTTTGCACCGAAGATGAAGAGGACGTTCCATTAGGGGCACTTTGGCTGAGATGGACCTAGGGGGATTGACCCACTTTCAGTGGAACGTTGGCTCCAGATGACCCAGGACATCACAAGGAGGCTTATGACATCATCATGAGCATATGCAGATGGACAAGGTGGTTGGCACATGTGGCAATTTTTGAGAGCCTAAGGAGGGCTAACGTTTTGCTTCTGGATGTTGCACTGGCCCTAGAAAGGGCTAAGGTCTCCCTCAGAGGGGCTTGGCGTCTCACCTTTTTCTTGATTAGGGTTTTACTTAGAATTTAATGTGAAAACAATATTATTTTTGGTATTATGGCCTTGTCGACCTTTTTATGACCTAAAAAGTAAATTAGGTCATTGATACACTATATATTGAGGGTTTTCACTCTCATTTTTATCATCATCTTTCACTCACCACTTGG
>ML789225.1:645716-705342 GCA_009831015.1 Picea engelmannii | reverse complement strand
TATATATATATATATGTACACTGGGGTGGCATTACCACCCCAATTTTGTTACTAAAACTTCTAACGAGATTGAGCAGGTCTGAAGTTTATGCCAGAGATGCTGAGGTTCTCATGCACTCTATGGTGAACACATGTCCTCGAGTTGGAGCCAGATGTTATACCCTCCTTTTAGGGATAACTAGGAGATCATGTCTCGAGGCCCACAGGTCCTAGACATGGAGTACCGAGAGCAAGATTGACTTGAGCATGGCCCTAGAGGGCCCATCCTTTTCTTCTTCCATCAGCTTTGTCTTGTCAGCAACAACAACATCCATCACCATCGGCTTGGTCTTGTATCAGAAGAGGTTCTTTCTCCATGAGGTAATTGGTCCAGGTATCATGGTATGTGTCACTTTTTATCATTGAAACCTTTAAATATATTCATTTGATTCCTTTTATCTCTAACAACTTCTTGGATCTTACATTTTCCCACTTGACCATGCTTGGGGGAATTGATAGGGTGCTCTAGCAAGCCTGTGCCCATAGGTTTTGGTTTGCCACTAGGGAATTTCTGAAAAGCCATCGTCTGCTCCCATCATAGCACCATTGTTTCATCTTATCTCCCACTCATTTATCCCATTCACCTTGTCCGAGCATTGGGTTGACCTATTTTTAGAGTTACATCTTATCTCATGGGAAGAAGGGGATAAAGGCCCAAAAGGTAAAAGCAGCTGGTAAAAGACAAAAGCGTAGAAATAAAACCTCGATATGCTTCGCCCAGGGATCCCTGAGAAGGAAGTAAAAATCCTCTTAGCAAGAAATAAGAGGGACCCAAAAAATAACAAAACAAGACCTAGTCAGAGGATAGGGGGTCTCATCATGAGACAGCCTATTAGGTCCATGGGTACCTAGCAGTATGACATTGCCACCATCTGGTTACCACACCAGGGTAGTGACATTTGGTTGCATGGACAAGGGAAAGGGGGTCTCATCATGAGCCAAACTTCTCATCTCTGTAAAAGTACTTGTGGGTACCACTGTCAGCTCTGGTCACCAAGCCAAGGCAGTGTCCCCTGGTTAGTTCTTGAATAAAAAGAAAAATAAGAAGAAAATAAAATAAAAGAATAAAGCAAGAAAATAAATAAAGGCAAGAATGGGCTTGGAAAAAATGCATCCATGACAGGCACATCGCGCCTTCTACAAAGGCACCCATAGGTAACATTTATGCATCCTTAACCCTCACTGCACCCACATTTTTGGACATCCCCTAGACACATCAGCTCATGTACATGGCTTGGATGAGATATTCCTGGAAACTTTCCTTTTCTTGTGGAGACTAGCCCAATAGGATGCCTTGGCCTTTTCTGCAATCTTGTATTGTAGGCTTTTGTAATGTCTTAGAGCTATTGATGATGTATTAGGGTTTTTATGCATATGTTTAATAATATTGATGATGAAATGTGATTGACATTGCTATGATCTCTGTGATTGATGAGCCCATGGAGAGCGTAGCTTTGGATGTGCAGGACCATGCCTGATGGAAAGGTACCATTTGGACTGGTACACATGGGGAGATGACCAGTTTGGACCTCCATGGGGCTGAAGAGCCCACCAGATGGATGTTGAGACCCCATCAAGGGGCAGAGACAATATGGATATGGATTAGGGCCTTTGCACCGGAGATCAAGAGGATGTTCCATCATGGGTACTTTGGTTGAGCTGGACCTAGGGGGATTGACCCACTTGCAGTGGAACGTTGGCTCCAGATGACCCAGGACGTCACCAAGAGGCTTATGACATCATCATGAGCATATGGAAGATGGACAGGGTGGTTGGCACGGGTGGAAGTTTGCAACAACCTAAGGAGGGATAACGTTTTGCTTCTGGATGCTTCACTGGCCCTAGAAAGGGCTAAGGTCTCCCTCAGAGGGGCTTGACAGCTCACCTTTTTCTTGATTAGGGTTTTACTTAGCATTTAATGTGAAAACAATATTATTTTTGGTATTATGGCCTTGTCGACCTTTTTATGACCTAAAAAGTAAATTAGGTCATTGATACACTATATATTGAGGGTTTTCACTCTCATTTTTATCATCATCTTTCACTCACCACTTGGTGAGGTCTTAAATTTGCACCCTACTTTAGGGTTTTGGCTGATTTAGTGAGGTGCACTTGTTGAAGGAAGATTCTCCTATCATTTTTTGGCATTTCTCTTGATGGAAGGTGTTACAACTAGGGTTTGCAATGATGTTTCTTGGTGAAATGTAAGTGAAATTCTGCAAAAATTCTTAATTGAATGGTTTTATTTTTATTAATTTCATTTATTATTATAAATTTGTTGCATAAACCCTAGGTGACAAGCACACATAATTGGTCCTTATCTCATGTCCCTATCAAGATTTCTAGTCATTTTGTTTGCTGAAGTGAGATAGAGCCTTGCCATAGCAACACTCTACTCTTTCATGCTGAAGAGGATTGCGCCTAGCCTTAGCTACACTCATTTTTCCCCTCTTCATATGCTATTTGTACTTTCCAGAGCTCAATAAGGAGGAGACATCCTAGGCCTAGGTTATCTACACTTAGGGTCATGTTCTTCTAGGGTTTGATGATAGAGCCTTGATGTAGCAACACTCTCCCTCATTTGACTCTCGTGTCTTGAATTTATCTTCATGTTAGCTATTTTTCCATCTAAGGAAGGAGGCGAGAGCACGAGGCCTTGCCATAGAAACAATAGAGTGAGCCTCTCTCCCCTAGGGTTTTGTCTCTGAGGCCCTGCCATAAGAACACTTCAGAGCTCTTCCCTCTAGTCCTTAGCCATCCTCCTTCAACTCCTGTGTCCTTCATTATTGAATCCATTTAACCCTACAGGCACTAATCTAAGACCTCAAGCGTTGAAGTAGAACCTGATCTAAACACTCTCAAACCTTTTGAATTGAAACCCTAACTAAATTAACCCTATCTCTAGCTAACCCTACTAACCCTATGTTGTTGACATCATCATTAAATATTTCATCTTTAATACAACAACGTTTACCTTATGAGCAATTGAATGGTGGTTTAAAGAATTTATTAATGAAGTGTTGATTGGTTACATTGAATTCCACATCGTTCCAATATTTGTTGGTGAAGTGTTATATCTTTTCATATGCTATTGATAAACATTGAATTCGTCAACATTTATTGCTAAATTGCTTATATATAGTTATCAGATAGTCTTATAAAGTACTAACCCATTGAAATATAGCTTGCATATATCCTTTTTGTTGTTGTCTTGTTCTAGGCAGGTGTTCTTCATTGGGGATTTACTTTATTATTGGTTGTTTAGCTGAGACTTTCTGTTTGGGTGGTGACTTGTGAAGGGGGGAAACCTCATCTTGGTCTTATTAGCCTTCTGCCTCTTCAAAACCCCAGGTTACTGGGGACGTCTCCCCTGGGCCTATCCTCTCTAAATAGAAAGAACCTCCCCATTGTGGTGACATTGGGTGGGGAAGGTTCATGTTCCTCCAGTTTGACCTACTACTCCTTAGCCTTTCTTGTGTCTACAAACTGTGTGGTAACATTTTGGCGCCGCTGTCGGGGAACACTGAGTCAATTCTCCTCAAATGAAAAATCTTTTTCAGTAAGCCTTGCCTCAGAGCCTTATCTTACAATCTTACCTGGCAACTCCACTAGGGTGTTTTCCCTTATCCTTTGATAGTTTCAGGAAAATTATCTGGCGACTCCACTAATTTTTTCAAGGTGCCACCCTACTCTCAAAATTTGTGATATTTCCAAGTTATGGGATCATGGAACACTGGGAACAAATGTATCTGAGTATTGATTTCATAAGTTTTCAAGGATACACAAATTACTTTGATACAAAATGGCTAAACAACTCTCCAACGTTTTTGGGCCTCCCAACTCCTCACATTGTAATTTTGTTTTAGTATTTGAGCCAAATAAAGTTGGGAGGAGAGGATGCTCTTATAAAATTATTCATAAGAACTCTTCCATCCTACTTGCAAGATCGATTTAAGAGTTGTTTCGAAGACAGGGGTATATCATCTTTCATACAACTCATCAATAGGTTCATTGACCTTACCAAACTATGCTGCCAAACGTATGAAGATGCCCTTCATAATCTCACAATAGCCTTAGAAAATGGGGGTTTCACTATTGAGATTGTGGTAGATCTCAGAAATTCTTATCATATTCAAAATCAAGAACCCTCTAATGTGAAAAAAGAGATCCATGAAGAACGTTGTTAGCCCCTTGAAAAGGAGCAGGATTTTTCCCATGATTCAATAGAGTGTTGTGAAGACATGAATAAAGAAGTGAATTGTGAGGATGAAGCACCAGTAACCACTCCTCAACCTAATGAATCCCTCCAAGATCCTATCCCTCCTGCACAAGATGAAAAGAATGAGGCAAGTCATTTTCCTTTCCATTTTTTTGATGATACCTTGTTCTATGACTCAGAGAGTGAAGAGGAAATGGAACCCTTGGACAAGCTTGATCCTCTATGTATCAAGACTGAAGATGTGGAGGCAGATCTTCCACTTGGTGAAGTTATCTGAACACTTGAAGCATCTACACAGGAAGGATTAAACAAGGTGAGTTATTTTATAACTTTCAATGATTCTTTATTCTATGATGTAGAGAGCAAAGAAGTATCAGATGTTTTAACCCCTTCATGTTATGATGAAGATAATGACTTTGTTGACAATTTTGATGAATTCATACAGGTCAGGAAACGTGGATGGGATATGATTAGATATGATGGCAATCCCATGTACGACATTGATGGTCCTTTCCAAAGGTTGCCTTTGCATTTATCACATGAAGTTACTAATAATTTTGACATCTGGCAACAAAAACCTGACCTTATTCAGACACCCAGGGATGACCTAATGCTATGCTCTCTGATTAATTTTCGATCATACCTTGAGGAATTTGATGACTATCCATCTGAGCAATTAGATTTATCCTATGAAAAAAGTTATCTACCAATGTTATGCTCAGATATTGATAAAAATGAGGAAGTTACTTCCTTGAAGAAGGATACTTGTGATAAGATTTTCCACCCCCCTTTGATCAATTTACCTCCCTATGTCACTGAAGGTGTGGTTTGGAAACATGTCCCTTATCCCAAGTCTCTTGTAAGGAAAAAACTCATTCTAGATTTTAGGGGAAAGTTGAGTGCCTCAAGAAGAAGCCTATTATCACAGTTTTCCAACCTCCCCTTAAGGAATGGTCAGTCATCTTTTCATTTTTTTCTAATCCCTCCTCGGGCCTCAATTTGTGAAGACGTCCAAGGTAGCCAGCATTCATATTCCTCGAGTTAGTCTCCTAGACCTTTGAATTTTCACAATCCTTTCCTGAGATAGATTGAGCACTCTCCTGAGAGTATGTATTGGGATCATGTTTTCCCTCTCACCCGCCTCCATGAGTTAGACTTTGATATTTCCGATGATATGATATATATTCTAACCCATGAAATTTTTGTGCTTGATTTATCACTATTTTGGTTTATGATGAAGCACAGAGGCAGGTATTGAGGAACGTTGTTGGATTGGCTTCACTGGTTGTTTGACTACACCCAACATTCCAGCCAACAGGTAAGTACATGTAAGAATTTTTCTTTCATCTTATTACTCATTGATTGCTTTATTTTAGTATATATATATCTATGTACGCTGGGGTGGCATTACCACCCCAATTTTTTTACTGATACTTCTATCAATATTGAGAAGGTTTGCAGGTTATGCCAGAGATGCTGAGGTTCTCATGCGCTCTACGGTGAGCACATGTCCCTGAGTTGGAGCCAGATGTTATCCCCGCCTTTTAGGGATAACTAGGAGATCATGTCTCGAGGCCCACAGGTCCTAGACATGGAGTATCGAGAGAAAGAATTACCTAAGCATTGCCCTAGAGGGCCCATCCTTTTCTTCTTCCATTAGCTTTGTCTTGTCAGCAGCAACAACATCCATCACCATCGACTTAGTCTTGTATCAGAGGAGGTTCTTCCTCCATGAGGTAATTGGTCCAGGTATCATGGTATGTGTCACTTTTGATCATTGAAACATTTAAATATATGCATCTGATTCCTTTTATCTCTAACAACTTCTTGGATCTTACATTTTCCCATTTGACCATGCTTGGGGGAATTGACAGGGTGCCCTAGAAAACATGTGCCCATAGGTTTTGGTTTTCCACTAGGGAATTTATGAAAAGCCATTGTCCGCTCCCATCATAGCACCAGTGTTTCATCTTATCTCCTACTCATTTATCCCATTCCCCTTGTTCGGGCATTATGTTGACCTATTTGCAGGGTTGCATATTATCTCGTGGGAAGAAGGGGATAAAGGACCAGAAGGTAAAAGTAGCTGGTAAAAGACGAAAGCCTAGAAATAAAACCTCGATATGCTTCGTCCAGGGATCCCCGAGAAGGCAGTAAAAATCCCCTCAGCAAGAAACAAGAGGGACCCAAAAAATAACAAAACAAGACCTAGTCAAAGGATAGGGGGTCTCATAATGAGCCAGCCTATTTGGTCCATTGGTACCTAGCAGTATGAAATTTCCACCATCTAGTTACCATGCCAGGGCAGTGACCTTTGGTTGCATGGACAAGGGAAAGGGGGTCTCATCACGAGCCAACGTTCTCATCTCTGTAAAATTACTTGTGGGTAACTTTGTCAGCTCTGGTCACCATGCCAAGGCAGTGTCCCCTAGTTAGTTCTTTAATAAAAAGAAAAAAAAGAAGAAAAGAAAATAAAAGAATAAAGCAAGAAAAGAAATAAAGGCAAGAATGGGCTTGGAAAAAATGAATCCATGACATGTACATCTCACCTTCTACAAAGGCACCCACATGTAACATTTATGTATCCTTAGCCCTCACTGTACCCACATGTTTGGACATCCCCTAGCCACATCACCTCACTTACATGGCTTGGATGAGATCTTCCTAGAAACTTTCCTTTTCTTGTGGACACTAGCCTAATAGGACACCTTGGCCTTTTCTCCAATCTTGTATTGTAGGTTTTTGTAATGTCTTGGAGCTATTGATGATGTATTAGGGGTTTTATGCATATGTTTAATAATATTGATGATGAAATGTGATTGACATTGCTATGATCCCTGTGACTGATGAGCCCATGGAGGGCATAGCTTTTGATGTGCAGTACCATGCCCTACGGACAGGTACCATTTGGACCGATACACATGGGGAGATGACTAGTTTGGACCTCCATGGGGCTGAAGAGCCCACCAGATGGGTGCTAATACCCCATCAGGGGCCAGAGATAGGATGGAGATGGATCAGGGCCTTTGCACCGAAGATGAAGAGGACGTTCCATCAAGGGAACTTTGGTTGAGCTGGACCTAGGGGGATTGACCCACTTGTAGTGGAACGTTGGCTCCAGATGACCCAGGATGTCACCAGGAGGCTTATGACATCATCATGGGCATATGGAAGATGGACAGGGTGGTTGGCACGTGTGGCAGTTTGGAAGAGCCCAAGGAGGGCTAACATTTTGTTTCTGGATGTTGCACTAGCCCTAGAAAGGGATAACATCTCCCTCAGAGGGGATTGACGTCTCACCTTTTTCTTGATTAGGGTTTTACATAGAATTTAATGTTAAAACAATATTATTTTTGGTATTATTGCCTTGTCGGCCTTTTTATGACCTAAAAAGTAATTTAGGTCATTGATACACTATATATTGAGGGTTTTCACTCTCATTTTTATCATCATCTTTCACTCACCACTTGGTTAGGTCTGAAATTTGCGCCCTACTTTAGGGGTTTTGCTGATTTAGTTAGGGGCACTTGTTGAAGGAAGATTCTCTTGGCATTTTTTGGCATTTATCTTGATGGAAGGTGTTACAACTAGGTTTTTCTATGATGTTTCTTGGTGAAATGTAAGTGAAATTCTGCAAAACTTCTTAATTGAATGGTTGTATTTTTATTACTTTCATTTATTATTATAAATTTGCTGCATAAAACCTAGGTGACAAGCACACATAATTGGTCCTTGTCTCATGTCCCTGTCAAGATTTCTAGCCGTTTTGTTTGCTGAAGTGAGATAGAGCCTTGCCATAGCAACACTCTACTCTTTCATGCTGAAGAGGATTGAGCCTAGCCTTAGCTACACTCATTTTTCCCCTCTTCATATGCTAGCCGTACTTTCCATAGCTCAAGAAGGAGGAGACATCCCAAGCCTAGGTTATCTACACTTAGGGTCATTTTATTCTAGGGTTTGATGATAGAGCCTTGCTGTAGCAACACTTTCCCTCATTTGAATCTCTTGTCTTGACTTTATCTTCATGCTATCTATTTTTCCATCTAAGGAAGGAGGAGAGAGCACGAGGCCTTGCCATAGCAACACCGGAGTGAGCCTCTCTCCCCTAGGGTTTTTTCTCTAAGGCCCTGCCATAGCAACACTTCAGAGCTCTTCCCTCCAGTCCTTAGCCGTCCTCCTTCAACTACCGCGTCCTTCATTATTAACTCCATTTAACCCTAAAGGCACTGATCTAAGACCTCAAGCATTGAAGTAGAACCTGATCTAAACACTCTCAAACCTTTTGAATTGAAACCCTAACTACATTAACCCTAGCTCTAGCTAACCCTAAGTTGTTGATGTCATCATTGAATATTTCATCTTTAATACAACAACGTTTACCTTATGAGCAATTGAATGGTGGTTTAAAGCATTTATTAATGAAGTATTGATTGGTTACATTGAATGCCACATCGTTCCTATATTTATTGTTGAAGTGTTATATCTTTTCATATGCTATTGATAAACATTGACTTCGTCAACATTTATTGCTAAATTGCTTATATATAGTTATCAGATAGTCTTATAAAGTACTAACCCATTGAAATATAGCTTGCATATATCATTTTTTTGTTGTCTTGTTCCAGGCAGGTGTTCTTGATTGGGGATTTACTTTATTATTGGTTGTTTAGATGGGAATTTATGTTTGGGTGGTGACTTGTGAAGGGGGCAAACCTCATATTGGTCTTATTAGCCTTCTGCCTCTTCAAAACCCCAGGTCACTGGGGACGTCTCCCCTGGGCCTAGCCTCCCTGAATAGAAAGAACCTCCTCATTCTGGTGACATTGGGTGGGGAGGGTTCTTTTTTCGCCAGTTTGACCTACTACTTCGGACTAATCCATTCAACTTTATTAACAGGGAAAAGCAGCCCAATTGTTAACATTCTGTCAATTTCCTATTTCACTCGCTCTTTAACTCGGGGATTAAGATGATAGCACCTATGCTTCACTGGTCTTGATTCAGGATTTAACTCTATCCTCATCTCCCCTAAATCTCCTTAATATATTTTAACTCTAAAAATTTTGTAGGAAACATATCCTCATATTCCCACAACAGAGCATGTATCTCTGTCATGGTCTGTTCATCCTGCTATCCCCGCTTTTTAGAGATAATTAGGAGATCATGTCTCGAGGCCCATAGGTCCTAGACATGGATTATTAAGAGTAGGATTGACCTGAGCATGGCCTTGGAGGGACTATCCTTTTCTTCTCCCATCATCTTTGTCTTGTCAGTAGCAACAACATCCATCACTATCAACTTGGTCCTGTATCAGAGAAGGTTCTTGCACCATGAGGTAATTGGTCCAGGTATCATGGTATGTGTCACCTTTGATCATTGAAACATTTAAATATATGCATCTGATTCCTTTTATCTCTAAAAAATTATTGGATCTTACATTAGCCCACTTGACCATGCTTGGGGAAATTGACAGGGTTCCCTAGCAAGCCTATGCCCATAGGTTTTGGTTTTCCATTGGGGAATTTCTGAAAAAAGCCATCGTTTACTCCCATCATAGCACCATTGTTTCATCTTATCTCCTGCTCATTTATCCCATTCCACTTGTCCGGGCATTGGGTTGACCTATTTGCAGGATTGCACCTTATCTCATGGGAAGAAGGGGCTAAGGGCCCAGAAGGTAAAAGCAGCTAGTAAAATATAAAATCCCAAAAATAAAACCTCGAGATGCTTTGCCCAAGGATCCCCAAGAAGGCAGTAAAATGCCTCTCAGTAAGAAAGAAGAGGGACCCAAAAAAATAACAAAAAAACAAGACCTAGTCAAAGTACAGGGGGTCTCATCACGAGCCAGCCTATTAGGTCCATGGGTACCTAACAATATGAAATTGCCACCATCTGGTTACCACTCCAGGGAAGTTACCTTTGGTTGCATGGCCAAGGGAAAGGGGGTCTCATCACGAGCCATCCTTCTCATATCTGTGAAAACACTTGTGGGTAACACTGTCAGCTCTGGTCACCATGCCAAGGCAATGTCCCCTAGTTAGTTCTTGAATAAAAAGAAAAATAAGAAGAAAAGAAAATAAAAGAATAAAGAAAGAAAAAGAATAAATGCAAGAATGGGCTTGGAAAAAAATGCATCCATGATAGGTACAACTCGCCTTCTACAAAGGCACCCACATGTAACACTTATGCATCCTTAGCCCTCACTACACCCACATGTTTGGACATCCCCTAGCCACATCACCTCACTTACATGGCTTGGATGATATCTTTCTGAAAACTTTCCTTTTCTTGTGGACACTAGCCCAATAGGACGCCTTGTCCTTTTCTCCAATCTTGTATTGCAGGTTTTTGTAATGTCTTTGAGGTATTGACTGATGTACTAGGTGTTTTTTGCATATGTTTAATAATATTGATGGTGATATGTGATTTACATTGCTATGATCCCTGTGACTGATGAGCCCATGGAGGGCGTAGCTTTTGATGTACAGGATCGTGCCCGATGGACAGGTACCATTTGGACTGGTACACATGGGGAGATGACTAGTTCGAACATCTATGGGGCTAAAGAGCCCACCGGATGGATGTTGAGACCCCATCAGGGGGCAGAGACAGGTAAGATCTTGATTAGGGGTTTTTCACCTAAGAGGAAGAGGACGTTCCACTAGAGACACTTCGTCAGGACTAGACCTAGCGGGAATGACCCCTTTTCAGTGGAACGCTAGCCTTGGAATGCTTAGGATGTCCCCATCTTCACCATGATGTCATCCAGCTTCATGGACACTTTTGGAGGTAGACTGGGCATCAGTGGCACGTGTGGCATGTTGGAGAGGCCCTTGGGGGGCTAACGTTTTTCTCCTAGATGTCTCATTTTCCCTAGAAAGGGATATCGCCTCCCTTGAAGGGGATTTTACTCTCTTTACAGCTCAATTAGGTTTTTAATTTGAGAATTCAATGTAAAAACAATATTATTTTGGTATTATGGCCTTGTCGGCCTTTTTTTGACCTAAAAAGTAAAATTAGGTCATTGATACACTATATATTGAGGGTTTTGACTCTCATTTTATTATGATCTTTCACTCACCATTTAGTGAGGTCTGATTTTTAGCGCCCTATTGAGGTTTTTGGCTGAACTAAGTGATGCACACTTGTTGAAGGAAGAGAGGGTTTGCATGGTTATTTCTTCATGAATTGTAAGTGTTTTTTCTGCAAAACTTCTTATTGAATGGTTGTAGTTTAAATTTATTGCTTATAAATATTGTTGAATCAAAACCCTACGGGACAAACAAACAAGTAGGTCATTGTCTGATGTCCCCTAATAGAGAAACCTTTATCCATTGAAAGAGAAGAAGAGAGCCTAGCCATAGCTACACTCCTTTCTTCTCTCTCCCTTGTGCTAGTCATACCTTTAGAAATCCAAGAGAGGGAGACATCCTAGGCCTAGGTTATCTACACCTAGGGCTGTTTTTCCCTTAGGGTTTGAAGAAAGAGCCTTGTCGCAACAACATAATCCCTGTTTAAGCTCTCTCATCTTGTTTTTGTGCTTTATCTGAGATAGTATTTTTCCAGGAAGGAGGAGAGAGAACGATGCCTTGCTTTTGCAACACTAGAGTGAGCCTTGCTCCCCCAGGGTTCTGTATTTAAGTCCCTACTTTAGCAGCACCTTGAAACCTTTCCCTCTAGTCCTTTGGAATCTCATCCCCTTCAACTTTTTCACCCTTCACTTTCTGACTCCATTTAACCCTAAGGCATTGATCTCCAGCCTGCAGTGTTGAAGTGAAATCAAATCCAAACACTCTCAAACTTCTTTTAAACTGAAACCCTAACTACATTAACCCTAACCTACTAACCCTAGAATGTTGACGTCACCCTTGGTTATTTCATCTTGATGCAACAAAGTTTCATTTTATAAGCAATTGAATGGTAGTTAAGAGCATTTATTGGATTGAGTGTTGATTTATTACATTGTATGCCATATCATTCTTGTATCTATTGACACGTGACATATTTATCATTGCCATTTTGCAAACATTGACTTCGTCAATATTTTCTTTTAAAAACTACTTATATTGAATATCAGATAGTCATTGATTTATGAAGTACTAACCAAAATTGCACGTATTAGTCTCCTTGTTTTGTTGTCTCAAGCAGGTGCTTTCTTTTCTTTGGTTATACTCTATTATGGGTTGTTTATTCGGGACTATCTAATTGACGGTAATCTGTGAGGGGGAAATTTGTCTTTGTACTATTAGCCTTTGCCCTTTCAAAACCCCAGGTTACCAGGGACGTCTCCCCTAGGCCTAGCATCCCTAAATAGAAAGAGCCTCCCCATTGTGGTGACATTGGGTGGGAAAGGTTCCTGTTTCACCAGTTTGACCTACTATTCTTTAGCCTTTCTTGCATCTATAAACTGTGCAATAACACATCCCAATAATCCCCAATGGATGCTAGCTTAGGATGCACATCATTTCCTATATTGAATTTCCGCAACTTCATAGGTTTGGTATAATAACTCTAGAAATCATTTGAGATAGTATCTTTAACCCCCCTAGAGCCTTCGGATTCCTGAAATGTCATATGTCTAAGGTTCTCAAGGTCATCGAGTTCCTTTGGGTCTCTATCAACAGTAAGACATACTATAGGTAGTCGAGCAGAGGATGGGTAAAGACTATGATGTATGAGGTACTCATTTTCAGAATAGATAGTAGGAGGATGTATAGTCTCATCTTCATTAGTAAAAAGTATTTTCTTAATCTATTGCAAAGATAAAGTGATTTTAGAGGACTTACATGAGAATAAGAAGTCTTGATAGAACTGTCATTGAAGGATTTTCCAACAACCAGTTTGGTTTCGAGCTTCATCATGTATATACCAATCAACTAGAATTTGTCCCAAGGAATGAATAAACCGATGCACCCAAAATTGGGAAAGTAGTTGCGTAGCTTCCCATACCTAAATACAGTGCACAACATGCTCCCTTAGATCTGAAATCCCATCATATAATTTTAAAACTGATTATTCTAGATTCAATGACGTAAGTTGCAAAGGGGGAAAAAATGATGTTGGATGGCATGCTTTGCTTCATCCCAGGAAGATAAAGTATCCTTGTGGGTGGACCACCATCTAGTGAGAGAGGATCTTAACGCAACATCCATTATAAGAATTATTTTCTCGGGCGCAAATTTTTCCTCTAACTCAACAATAAAGATACATAAATATGAAGTTCCATCATACACAGGGTAATCTCTAACCTCTGACCCAATCCATCTAGAATATCTAATAGTCACGCAACGTCATGAAAATTTCTCATATCTTCCTTGTTGCCAATTGTCAAATGATACCTCTAAATCTTCTCTTGCAGATTGAATACTCCACCAACTTACCAATATGTCTGCAGTTAGGTTAATATAGTCTACTCGATGTCCTATAGTCATAGTGTAGATATGATTCAAGGCATCCTCTTCCATATTCCCCTCTACCGGATCCATATAGTGGGGACCTTCATATCGATCTGGTGGTTGGGTTACTTTGATACCATCTGCTTCAAAGGTCATGATTTGTTTCTCAAGGTCGACAACATCAATGTTCTCATAATCCCAATCAATGCCCAGTAAAGTTGGGTATAGGTCCTTCTCCCCCATTATTTATATAACCTCGAAGAAATCCATTTTATTGACTCCATATAAGTCCACTTCAACATTATGCAGTCTCCCAATAGGATATATACAATATTGATTGGCCATCCGCAACTAAATGGGTGAATAGATGATCCTGGGATTACCCATGTCTTCCCAGGTTTTCTTCAGTAATATGTTGGTGTCAGACCCCAGATATAGCATAAAATCATTAATTTCATAGCCAACAATGTGAGTAGTTAGTCTAAATTCATGTCTGGAGATTTTCTTCCTTCTTTTTCTTCTACCTGTATGTCTTTCGGGAAGATGAGCAACAATCAACTCTTCTAGGTTCATTTCAATCTCTAAAATCCCCTTGAGCTTGTTCTGAAACTTCTTGGTGAGTTTTTCGTCATCCAAAATATCAGAAAGTAAGAGGAACCACAATTCAATAGTTGGTTGGGGTCTCGCTGGAGGATCCTTCTAAGCCACACAATTTTCCCTGATATTAGAGTGAGGCTCACGGCTTGAATCTGCAAGTATCAATATTGCAATATTAGAAACCCATCAGAATATCTCAAAAACATCATTAAAGAACCTTTTTTGCAAAAGAGGGTCATATGTAACATCTTCCATTATCGCCTTGCAGATCTTTCTTTGAGTTGAGTTATCAACATCAACACTAGTCCTTGTTATGCCTCTAGTAATAATCTTAATATTCGGCACCTTTTCTTTAGTTCCAGGTTGGGGATTTCAATTTATCAAATTGGTGCCTCGCTATCTGGCGTGATCCTCCCACTTCTTGATCAATTCAAGGAAATCCTCAGTGGAATGGGTGTTTTTTCTACAGTGGGCACACCAAGGTTGTTTCAGAAGAGGACAATATCTAGCAAGATGTACCTACTCATCACAATTATAACACCGAATTGGACCTCTTATGCCAATTCATCCACCTTTGAAATCCCCTCCACCCCGACGTCCTCCTCCAAAGCCTTGAGGAGCTTCATCAACCCTAAATGCAAACCAATATAGTATGCCCACAAGAGAATCCAGAGTGTGACAATGTTTGGTGGTGTGAGTAGGGGACCCACAAAACTCACAGTAGACTCTGTTAGAGACAGGGGTGTATTTCTATAGGATTGATAAATGTGGAAGGTGATTCCCATGGCTTCAGAAAATTTCACAGTAGTCATTATTCTGATGCCCACGGGCCTGACAACCCGCTTCTTTAGCACACTCCTCGACTTAGCTCCAACCAGGTGAGGACAATAGCAACGAATCATCATTCATTCACACAGGGATGAAAACAACAACATTAGATGGGCTTGGCACTGTAGGCAGAAAAATCCCACACTAAAACACGACATGACTAAGGTGATTACCAAGTGTCGGGTTCCCCAGAAGACACAGAATGATTCACGGATTTCCGGTTTTTAGGTGCCTACGTGAATATTGCAAAGGTCAAATACAAAGGCCATGGGATTCATGGAGATATACCATTCGTCTTGACAATTCTCATTTCCAGGATGCGTGACAAGAAAATTAAGAAAAGGTCGATCATAGAGGTCTCACGGTTTAAGACGGAGGATTGGGAAACTGGCAGAACCAATCCCCATCACGACTCAATTCTTGGGTTAAATTGCATGTGACTAGGCTAACACATGTCGCCAATGAAGCTACATTCACTCCATCAAGTATGTGTTCCCTTTTTCACACGTTGGAGCTGCATGTGTTGCCTCTCCTAAGACTTAGGATAAAAACATGTTTGTCACACAACTTTGGAGTAATGATAAATTATTATTCTCAAGGACTTAAGCCCCTAAGCTTAGCCTCTCTTTCCAACCTTTCAGCCCCATTTCCCTTACCCACCTTGTGGAAGCTTAGTCCCCCTTCACTCTTTATTTGTGGTCGGTCTGAATGCAACAATGTTTAATCTTTATTAATGTTCTGCATAATTACATATACAAAAACAGGCTCCTGGCCTTTAACACTTAGGCTCTCCAGCCTAATAAACACATAAGCCCACCAACTTATCAATACTCAGCTCACCAGCCTACAAAACATGATTACAATTCATAATATAACTGGGGCACTATTGGGGGATATTACAATCCCCTCCCCTTATTTTTTCACTGTCCTCAATGCAACTCTTTACACAACATCAACAAGATTTTCAAAATCTTCAAAAAGATGAGGGTATTCTACCTGCAAAGCATCCTCATTCTCCCATGTCGTGTCCTCAGGACCGTACCAGGTCCATTGGACCTTTACAATCCCTATGTCTCTATTCCGGAGTTGTTTTCTTTTCCAGTCCAATATGCACACATGATGCACTTGCAGGACACCTTCTTTCTCCACCTGAATCACATTCCAATCAATTACATTATTATCATTAGGTATATATTTCTTAAGCAATGAAACATGAAGCACATTATGTACAGTTATGGATGCAGGTAATGCAATCATATATGCAACTGGCCCAATCATTTCTAGGATTTCAAATGGACCACAAAATATGGCTTTCAACTTGGAGCATCTCCCCAGCTTCAGGGAGATTCTATTGGCTTTTAATTTCAGGAAAACATGGTCACCCACTTTAAACTCTATGTGGGTTCTATTCTTATCACATTAACTTTTCTTCTTGTCTTGGGCAGCTTTCAAATTATTCTTAAATTTTAGCATTTGTTCTTCCATTTCCTTAACCAACTCTGGCCCAACTACTGCCCTATCAGCTGGATTATCCCAACTTACTAGAGTATTTCACTTTCTTCCATAAAGTGCTTCAAATGGGCTCATATTCAATGATGCTTGATACCCATTATTGTAGGCGAATTCTACCAAGTGTAGGTAGTCTTCCCATTTCGATGGTTTGTCCATCACATACATCCTTAGAATGTCTTCTATTAATCTATTCACCCTCTCAGTCTTCCCATCAGACTCATGATGATAGGTTGTGTTGAAGTTTAGATTCATTCTGAATCCTTTGAGAAACCCCTTCCATAACTTGGAGGTAAATTTCGGGTCCCTGTTAGACACAATTGTCTTAGGAATTCCGTGCAATCGTGCTATTTCCCTCATAATAATGTTGGCAACATCTACTGCCTTGTGAGTAGTCTTTAATGGAATGAAATGGGCAGCTTTTGTAAGCTTGTCCACCACCACCATGATTGAGTCATGATGCTTGCCTATTCTAGGAAATATCGTGATGAAATCCATTGTCACTACCTCCCACTTCCACTTAGGAATGGGTAAAGGCTGCAACAATCCTAATGGGTGCCTGTGTTCATCTTTAACCTTTTGGCATTCCATACATCTAGCAATGTATTCAACAATTTCTTTCTTCATACCTGGCCAAAAGTAATGGATCTTGCCTATTGCTAAGTTTTCTGATATCCAGGTGTTATAACCCTAAATTGCACCACACATGCTTACCTGGCATCAGGCTAAATCATATCCATTCTTTACCAAAACACTACTGAACAACTCTTTGAAAATCCTCTTGAATAAATGCCCACGCGCCCTAATCCATTACTGGACGCGGGTACATGCTGGCTTACCCAAAACAACCCACGTGGACCTACAAAAGCATGAAAAAATGGAAGTTTTCGACAGAACAAAAAGCTATGGGTGAGTTAACTGAAACTCCCAGCCATGCATGGCTGAGGGTTCATCCAAATACCTAGCTCCTTCTAGCCTATAAAATAAGGGGTAGGGGTCCCATTTGGAAAAGGAAAAATATAGCAAAGAAACTCTGCCCATTTATGTATTCCCATTGTCCCAACCCTTTAGCCTTTCCTTGTGCCAAAGGAGATTCAAAGAAAAGCAGTTGACGGATAGAAGAAGAGGAGCCTAGGATAAAGTTCAAGGAGCGGTGGTCGGTCTCAACTTTTGTAAGTTGGTTCATTTTAAGTAATAAAGAGAATGCTTTTCCCGTCCCAATTCATGAACTTTTTATGGTTTTGATTAGTTTATGTTTGGATTTCTAACCCGTTAGTAAATAAGTAGTATGCATGCATAGTTGTTGCTTGTCTTAGATCCAGGTCAACTTTGGAAGGAGTATTGCGAACAAGGAATCAAGAGCAACGGAGGATCGACATCAAACGCCGGGAATGAGGTAGGTTGATCTTTCCATGCATTTACTAAGAAAAGGGGATTTAAATCTAGGGATGAAGGTAGAAAGTAATTTCTATTCGTTGATATCTGCATGCAAAGTTTGAACTCTATTTGCTAGTCTGTGGGGTGTTTTTCCCCAACAACAGAATTGGCGACTGTACTGGGGAAAATATCTAGGGTTCCTGGAATTTTATTTAGTTTTTGGGTAGTTTAAAGACTAGTTTTTCTTGCCTGTCTTTTCTTTTAGTTTCTGTAAGGTCTGAGCTAGCAGGGAGTCTAGTTTTCCATACCATCTTTCCCTGAATTTTGCTTGACTGTGTTTTTCAGGACCCACAGAGGTACATGCGGCCTGCACAAGGTCTGCACACATGTACCCATGCCTTATCTTCTTACAGCCCGCGTGTGAACGCTAGCTGTAGAGGTAGCAGTAGCGTGTAGAGTTCAGAGAACCTCAGAGGCAGTCATCCTCTTCCCTGTCAGAATCACACATTCTCAGGGGGTTTTCTGCAATTCTGTCTAAGTCTTGTTTGCTAACAGTCCTATCTCAGATTGTTTTTTGCCTTATTATTTTTTCCTCGCATTATTTTTTTTTCTGTTAGAAAGAGTGTCCAAGCCTTCAAGGGATCCTGGTTATCAATATCAGTAGTCTCTTCCTGGTTTGGTCTGTCTGTTTCCATTTTTTCTCAGAGTTTAGATATACACATGGCCTGTACAAGGTCAGCCCGCGTCTACACGAACTGTGTCGATATTCAGCGCGCATTCGCACGCGTGCTATTAGAGTGACAGTTGCGTGCTTGTACATAATAATTTTTGTTGACGGTAAGGCAGTCATCCTTTCCCTTGATAAAAATTATTCCTCTCAGGTGTTCGAATCTCTGTGTGAGCAGTCAATGGTTTAGGATTAATCTTACCCTTAGCTTGCTTTTTCTCATTTAAAAACGTTGTCAAAAAAATAAAAAATAAATTTACGATTTTTAGACAAGTGTGAGAGTCATTGTTTTTACGATTTCTATTGTGTGAATTGTTAATCTGATTCTTTGCGTTCTGTGATTAGGCTAGAATCATTTTTCTTGGTTTTTGCTTGTCAGTATTTTTCCTTTTTTTCTTTACTAGCATTTAAAATAAAATAAAAATCTTTTCATTTTCTTGTTTGGTTGAACAGTGTGTTTTTGCATTATTAGGCCAGGGAAAAGTCTTTTATTTCATAAGTTTTTGTAGTTCACTTAGATCATAAGTATCTCGTAGTCGATTGAAATTCCTTTGAGTTTGTTGTCCAAAATCTTAGAAAAATTAAAAATATTTTTTGAAAAGTTGTCGAAATTTTGCATTCAGTAAAAGTTTTGTTTCCATCTTTTTTATTCATTTTTTTCTTTCGTATTTTACACATCATCAGTTTCACCCTCATACCCCTTTATGTAAGAAAAATCCATAAAAGCAACACTAAATTTAAAATCTACTAGACTTTTATGTTTATAGGGTTCACAAACTAGTTCAGGACTAGGGCCTTGGATTAGGTTGGAGGGGAAACTCTTCAAGGCCATTTATAATCAAACATTGGAGTCTGAGATAGGGAGTGTCTAAGTCCAGTTTCATGAACGTTATCTGGGACCCCCCTCTAACACATGGGATAAATACGAGGTCGCGTGCGGAAAGGTAGCGGAGATAACCCCTACAAAGATGGACCAATCGTAGTGGAGAACACATATAGAGGGCTTGTTTTGGGATTATGTCATTTTCATTTTCCACAGGGCTTCGTGGGTCTCGAATCTGTTCGAGGTCCTCAGTTGTCTTCCATACCATTTTCTCTTGATACCCTTGACAGGTTTCGGTCTCGATACCCTGCTCATTGTGGTCTACCAGGCTTTCGACTGTACCCGTGACTGTTCGCGTGTTGGCAACCTAGTTGCCAATATTTGTTAGGGACATACACAAGTGATTATGGGGGTATACCATGGTACCTAGAATAGACATCGGGCCACGCTTTGCAGATTATACCTGGAGGGTGCTTCCATGTTCGAGTTGCACTTGCACTGGTAAGTTGCTCTAGTGTTGGTTGTTGTAATTGTTCTTCCAATTAATTTAGTGTTTGCATGTCTTATCTTCTAGGGATTCTTTTATGGTTGGTGTTACTTTTGAGCGTTTAGACTACCTTAGAGTGTCTTGGATCTTCTCACACAGTGGAGGATCCTGATCTCCATCGGTTACACTGGAGCCACCCCTGCCACCTTTAAGGCGGAAGCTAGACCAACAAGGGTCTTTTGAAGCGACCGGGTTACAAACCATTGTACCCAAACAACCCCTGGAGGAATCGACCATTTTGGACCTTGAAGCAACCTCTCTTGGTCCGGATGAAACCCAAACCACTGATTTCTTGGCACCTTTTATTGTACCAATTCAATTTCACGAGCGTCAGACAGTGTTGCACACAGCAATGGAAACAAATGTTGTTACTTCTTCTAGGAATTCTTCAATTCCCACCACGATTGTCACCATAGGAGAGATTTCATCTCCTAACCCACCATCATCAGTCTGAGCCACCATGGTCTCGACCGCAACTACTTTACAAAGTGGTCCGAACCCATCTTTGGTAGTGGCCACAACCCCTTTCACACCAAGTGCGACAGGCCCTCCGTTCTCATACGGGATGCCTAGTTCGGGTAAAAGTCCTGTACTTTCCTAGTCCACTTTACAGACTTTGGGTCTGGGGGGAGGGAGATCTAGAACTCCTCTACAAGGTCACATGGGGGGCACTCCTGTCCCTTTTAATGCTTTTCCTTATGGAGGAGGTCATATCCCTCCTTCGTCCCCTTCACTCGGTGGCTCGCATCAGCAATCCATCGGGCAACCTACATACAATAGTTTATTTGGAGTGGGGAGTCAAGGACCACCTTCGCATAGTATGCTGGTAGGTTTGACACTGCTTTCTTGGAATGAAACATTTGGTAACAACACCTTCTCGTCAGTCGCTTTCTCGACTAGGGGCAACCCCAATTTTGGACAATCTACACCTGTGCAGGGTATTATTCCTGCACAAGGGGAAAACCTAGAAGGACCTTGGAATTCAGGGCAAGGATCCATTCCCTCCTCCGGAATGTCGATCTGGGTTAATTATTTCCACAATCAATGGAACCCTAGACAAACTATTATTCCTATCCCCACAGGACTGGCATGGGGTAATCCTTCACAAAGTCCTTCGAATACAATGCACGCCCAACCATCTATGTCATATTTGGTAAATCAGTCGATGATGTCTCCACATATGCAAAATCCTTATGCTGGCCAGGGCCATGGTTTCTACCAGAATCCAGGCCAGCAACCAAACTTTTCCTGGCAACCTGGTGCCAGTCAAACTCCAAGCCCCTTTTTCCCAGGTTATCAGCAACAACCAAAACTACCTTTCCTGGCGACTTTACACTTGCCAGATTTGACAAGGTTGTTGAATGACCCTATTTGTCACTATCCGCGTTGGCCTCCTATGCCGACGAAGTTTCCTTCGGACATTCCAAAGTTCGAAGAAAAGCCTAACGAAGATCCAAGAGATCATGTGACTACCTTCCATCTTTGGTGCTCATCTAACTCATTAAAAGATGACACCGTATAGTTGTGATTGTTTCAACGTACTCTCATTGGGAGTGTCGCGAAATGGTACATTGAGCTCGATCGCTCAAGATACTCTTCTTTTGGCGAATAAGTGATGGCTTTACTTAACCATTTCCAGTTACCTGTGAGATACGATGCTGGCACAGAGCTTCTTGCCAATTTCGAACAGACAACAACGGACCATATCTCCAATCACATCCGAGAATGGAGATGCCGGAAGAGTTTAATCAAGGTACCTGTTCCACCAACATTCCTGCTTGAGTGGTTCCTTAAGTCTTTCGTCCCACAGTTATCCAAAGACGTTGCGACGTCAGGATTTTTCTCTTAAGAAGACGCCATCATGAGGGCTCAACAGTTTGAGCTCATCTATTCTCAGTCCGGTTTATTATACAACATCTTTCCAGATGCGCCACGTTCAATACTAGATAAAACTAGACAAAGAGCTGGACCACGTGCTGATGGTATTGTTGGTTCAATACAAATAAATCCCACTGAGAAATTGACGAATCAGTTGCAGTAGTTATCTATACAACACACAGCGGCCAGCCAAACTACTGCTTTGGCTGCTCTCCCTACCAAAACGTCGAAAGTACACACAGTGCAGTTGACTAACCCAAACGCCACCCAGCAGCCTGAAGGAAAAAAAAAACAATGAAAGAAGGGTAAGGGGGATAATAAACCCACTAATAATGTTGGCAGGGAAAACACTGAAAAACAGAAGGTGAGGTATCCATGCAACTTGTGTGCGAAAGACCACCCAACCCATCTATGTTCTGGACTTGCAGGGGCCCAAAAATTTTTCACGCAGCAACAACAAGCGGTGTTGACTAATCCCTTTCAACATGGGAAAAATCTAACTCAAGCCTTTGCAAGCATGGAAGAGGGAAGCCAATAAACCTGCTCGCTTGCGAACAACCCCGCTTCCGTAAATGTATATATGGTAAAGGGTGATGCTTTTATATCGACTAGAGTGCATGACTATAGTAAACCAAGAACTTCTGAGAAGGGTAAAGAAGATGAACTCCCATCTCTTCCTCTACAGATTGAGAAGACGTTGGGAGAAACAATGACACAGATTCCAAAAGGTGCATTTAAGAAAGCTTCTCATAACCCAATTGCAAGGGCCACCCAGAACTAATCTGTGGTGGAAGATTTATCACAACCCCCTTGTGTGATGTCTGCTTTGGAGGTCCTCCAAAGCTGCCCTGCTCAGAGGAAAGCCCTGTTAACCACTTTGGGCTCTACTGAGGCTTGTAATATGGGTACCATCATGTTATATACAATCGACTTAAAACCTCGTATGCCTTACCACGTAGCGTTTCAGATAGTAGTGGCTTATCCCACAAAAACTTTTACTCGGAATATCTTCCAAACAGTGGTCTATGAGGGCACCTCGACATGCGTTATGTCATTGGCATGTTGGAAGGCCATTGGCTAGCCCGTTTTGTCTCCGTCACCTACTCTCCTCACTGCTTTCGATGATCATTCATTCCGACCACATGGTATCATTCTTTATTTCCCCGTGCAGTTAGGAGGGAAGACCGTGTGTGTCGAAGTAGAGGTATTCGATGCTCCCCTCGACTATAACCTCTTGTTAGGAAGGAGTTGGAATTATTCCATGCAAGCTGTGGTTGCTATAGGTTTCCAGGTCTTGTTGTTTCCACATGAGGGCCGGATAGTGACCATTGATCAATTATCTTTCTCCAGACCTGACCCTGCATTGGGGCCATCCACGGTCCCAATGATTGATAATCCTCAACCAGGTGTCGTCAATGTAGGGGTTGGTTTGTGCCCATCTTTGATGGGGACCTTAGATTACCCGCCCCCTCAAGGTGATATCAAGTTTATATCCAATCACCATAAGGTTGATATTTTTCAAGTTTCATCGTTCCGCACGACTTACTTAGATGATCCGTGGATACTTCCTTCCCCATCAGCCACGATGGATGAGGCAGGGCACCCAGATATGTCCATGCCCTTGTCCGTCGCTGAAGTAGCGTACTCTTTAGTCCAGCAAGCTTCAGCTAACACTGATCCAACTCCTTCACAAGATTTAGATCCACTTCTAGAGCCTATTTGGGCTCATGGTTCTCTCGCTAACACTGATTCGTTAGACTTAGTCTTGCCCTATGATGAAGCAGTAATCGAAGCAATGACTAGTCCAGACAAACCTTGGGAAGATCTTCATCACAGATCGTATTTCCTCCCAGAGTTAAGCCGAATTGAAGCAGGAAAATTTACCGTGACTATGACTGGAGATAGGTATTTTCATACTAATCCCTTAGCTACACACAAGATCTATGCTGAGGGTAATATGGCAACCATTTTTGAAACGATACCTATCAATATCTCCAGAACCCCTGGAATCATAGACAATGTTTTCGTCGGAGCATACAGCTCCCCTGAGGAGATGCCAGGCTTCGACCCACAAAGAGTCTATCATGAGCTAACTTTTTTGTTTTTCAATCTCACTTTGAGATCCGAAAGCAACATCCGGTGAGACTGCATTTATGCTTTTCGATCTCATCCGGATTAACTAAGAAAAGTAACCATTATGGAGTCTTCTTTAAGCCCTTTTCAGACTCCTTAAAGATGAAAAGATTGTCGAGTGACCTTGTTTCTTCACACTCGTTCAATTGGTCTAGAAGAACATTCCTTAAATGGGTCTCCTTTTAAGCTCTTTTTAGACCCTCTAAACATGAAAAGATTGCCGAGCGATCTTGTGGCCTTTCACGCTCGTTAAACTGAAATTTGAAGTCACGTCTATCTGGCTGTAGTTTACCCCTTTTTCGGTCCGAACGGTCAACTGTACGAACAAAGGTATACTCTATGGAACTTTCATTCTTTAGAAGAGTACTCTCAGGTATAATTTTATCCCTTTTTCAGGCCTGAGGGACTAAACTTACGAAAAAGAAACCCCCATGGAGTCCATAGTTAATCTCTTTTCAGACTCCCTAAAATTGAAAAGATCACCGAGTGACCTTATTATTTCACACTCGTTAAATTGGTCCAGAAGAATCTTCCTGACGGAGTCCATAGTTAAGATTTTTTCAGACTCCTTAAAAATGAAAAAATGGCCGAGTGATCTTGTCCTTGTCACACTCGTTAAAATGTTTTTGAATCGACGTCTAATCGGTGCTAGTTTACCCTTTTTCGAACTGACTATACTATATTCGAAAAAGGTACCCCAATGGAGTCTCCTTTTATGTTTTTTCAGACTCTCTAAATATGAAAAACCACCGAGCTTACCTTCTTTGGGCTCGTTAAACTTACATCCAAGGACGTTACCATTGTGTGTTTTGTTAACCGCGTTTGCATACCTTATACTCCAGCCTTGTAGCAATTTGCTTCTGCGTCTTAACACCTTTGGCCTTCGGAGGATTTTTCCCGAGTGTCTTTCTACTAGAACATCAATCTTGTCCCTATGCCTTGAACTTGCATGTTTGCAACACTCATTCCTCCTTTGTAACGTAATATTCCTTTATTCGTTTTCCACAATTATTGAAAAGAACAAAAAAGTCAAATATACCCCAAAAAGAGGAAGGGAAAAGTATCTTCTTTATTGGCAGCATAATCAGTCGCCTTTGGATAAAGCACATCTATCCGTTTGTTCATCAGACTATGGGATGTAGTAAGACCTTAGGAAGATTTTTCTCGCTATATAGAGTTTTGTCCTCTACAGTTTGGTTATCCTTCCAAACATATGGAGAGTTTGCGTTGCCTCCTGCTTCATAGACTTATGATTAACATACATGTTGCCTGAGTCTCATCATTTGTCGTTCTATTATCCAAGGGAATTTTATCGCCAAGCTTGAGTCGGCCCCTCTGGAATATGTCTCTTGTCCTTGTAGTGTCTCCAAGGCTGAGCCCCGTTGCAAACCATGTTCTGAAAGAAATTGTATTTATGTTTTATAGGTTGGTGAGCCAAGTTTTTATAAGCTGGTGGCTTATGTGATTGTTAGGCCAGAGAGCCTAAGGGTTGGAGGCCAAGGGCCTGATTTTGTACTTATATGTATGCAGAGCATTTAATAAAATTGTAAACACCACCAGGTGCAGACCGACCATGATGAATGAGTGAAGGGGGACTGAGATTCCACAGAGAAGGCAAGGAATTAGGGGCTGGAAGGTGGGAAAGGGGCTAAGTGTTAAGCCTAGGGGGCTTAAGCCTGAGAATAATATTTTAATATTATCCCAAAAAAACATGTGCATTTTATGTTTTATCCTAAGTTTCTGGAAAGGGGAGGATGTACAAGGGTGATGTGTGCTGGTGGAATGCATGCAATTCCATGGGTGATAAGTGTCAACCCTGACGCATGCGAATAAAACGGCCAGGGTGATCTGTGAGAAGGGTTCCTCCTCCATTCTACCCAATTTCCTGAACGCGTACGGAGCCCTATATAGTACGACCAACCCAACTCCTGCAGAGAACCTTCCTGTGTCCCTGTGATTCGAAAAGTCGGTGTCTGGCTCTGAGAAAACCTGTGTGTACATTACCCGAACAAGAAGCCTGTGTTGATTTTGGGAAAGAGTCTGTGTTTGTTCTGGAAAGCTGGTACACCCCTTCTCTGTTCTAAACCATGGAGTCTGAATCGATCCCTGCGTGGATGAATCATCACGCATCCCTAAGAATCTAGAGTGTGAGTCTATCCTGTGTTGCCAAATTGAGAAAATGGAAGTGTCTCTTCCCTGCTAAGCCTGGTTATGTTGTTGCACCTGTCTGGAGCTACCCTGGGGTGTCTGTGTCTAGATTCCCATTGATTGTGGTGGACGTGTAGTGTTTGATCCTGTGTGGCTTGTTGGCCAGCTTGTACAACACTCTCTCCAGGTGAGAGAGGTGGTTGAAGTTGGAAGAACAGGTTGTTGGACCTGTGAGCGACTCCCTTCAGGTGAGAGAGTGCGCAGAGGAAGGAGAGATTTCCTGGAATGAACCTTATAGCTGCCATAGAGCCCGGAGACTTTTGGTCTGGCTTGTTCCTGTAACCCAAGGCAAGGGATATTAGCAGCCGAAGGACTGTCCAGGTGACAGAGAAGGTGTATACTCCTGGGGTGGAACAGGCATGTGGGGAATGAGGGTCTGTGGGCAGTGAGTGTGGGAGGTTCCTGGGAGAGAATTATATACTTGTGGTTGTGTGTTGTTTCCCTGTAACCTTAGCTTGGCCTAGGATTCCTTGTCTTGGGGTGGAGCTTAATCCCAGCTCGGGAGTGACCCACTGTTGAGCTGATGAGTAGTGTGGTCTAAGGCTGGGAGGTTCGTGGAAGGCCTGCACTTGGTTGGTGAATTATATCACTGTTAAAAGATAAGTATCTAATTACAATTTAATCATGTTTTCCATGATTCTATTTCTTATGTTATCATGACTTCCACTGTGTATATGAATTAATATGAAACACTATTGATTGTTAGTTATAGCAGTAAATAATAAGTTTTACTCTGAGCTTAAATGTGTTTATTTGTTTAAATGCATGTGGATTATATAATACCTGTATGAGTTATGTACAAAGTGTTTTTATAGATTTCTTTAAGAGTGTTTAAGCCTTGATAGCCAGAAAATGTGCGCTACAGTTTGGTATCAGAGCCAAGGTTTCGAAACTGAGCTTAGATGGGCCAGTGGAGCGGTCTATGGACCGAGAGTGCGAAGGAAATTGGGTCTGGAAGGCCAATTTTAGACCTTGGTTTTCTCCGAAGTGTCAAGGAGTTACTTGATGATTTTTAAGCTTAGGAGGTTTAGCGGCGTGTGAAACCGCAGTCGGTGTGGTCTATGGCCATGGGGAGATAAGTCTCCACACCAATAGTGTTAGAACCTTAGGATCTGCTCAGGAGGGAAGGTGAACCCTCGTGACCGTCAGATCTGGAGAGTGTGCGCAGGGTTTAAATCCCTTTTGAATCGCACAGGAGTGTGGGAATCGCGATATGCGAACTCCCGAAAACCCCGAAATGCTGAAAAGATCTACACCGTAGATCATGGGGAGAAGAACTTGACCATTGGATCACGTAGTTTAGTAAACAGTGATTTCAGGATTTCAGTAGATGGAGGTTCGAGATGTGGAGTGCACGAACTCCTAATGCCTGAAACCCCGAAATGCCGAAAAGATCTACGTCATTGATTTGAGGAGGGGAATTGACCATTGGATTCCATGCTTGGAATGGACGTGGGTGCATGAATGCGTACCATGTGCCAGTGAGTCGAGAAGACAGGTGAGAGTGGTGGGACCTGATGACGTCGTTAAAAGCGACATGGACCCTCCTGAACGTGCCACGTGCCACCGTGGTGGTGGGTGACAACTGTGTTATGTGGGCCCGGAGGGTAAAGTAAATTGGAATTTCAGAAGTCGGTGGCTGGAAAGGAAAGCAAATCTGAAAGCCTCGTGGACTGAAACCCCGAAACCAGAAGTCTCGAAGTTCTGAAATCTCCGAAGATGGAAGAATCGTTGCGGATTTTAAGGACGACAGCTGTGTTGTGGGCCCGGAGAGTAAGGAAACCGAATTTTCAGAATTCGGAAATTGGAATGACAAAAGGTTGGGAGTCACTGCATCGTGAACTCCCAGGTACCGAAGACCCGAAACCCCCCCCCCCCAAAAAAAAAAAAAGTCCTGAAATTGCAGAGCTGAACAAGAACTCAGAAAACATATTTGAATCAAAACGTCTTTTGTTCTTGTTCATATTGGTTTATAAATGTTGTGGATTGTTCGTGAGGTTTTAATGGCCTGAAAAAATTCGAATTGAATTGCATAGTGTATGTGTAGAGTTCAACAAGAGTCAGGATTCCATTTAACCAATGTCAAGTATGGAGTGGGAAAAGGTGCAGATTGCCTCCGAAACAGAGGACAAAAGGGTAGGAAGGGATGTCAACCTAGGAGTCAAAGGAACAAACTCTAATGGGCATGGAAAGGAGATGGATAAGGAAGAACATATGATGCAACTCATTGAAAGATTTCAGAAAGATGCCCAAGCTTGCCTAGCTAATAGTTTAAAGCTCATGAAAATCAGGGATCGGCAGGGTGAATTCAACTCAAAAATGTTGAAGAGCCTGGAAAGAATAGAAAAGAAATTGGAAAAAGTAAGTGACACAAGAATATCAAGAAGTATCAGAACCCCTGAGAGGAGAAGAAGATCGAGGAGTGGTAACAGACATTACTATCTCTCCCCGAAGCATTCTGGCAAGGAGACACACATTAGTTCAAGCCCATCCCCTACCAAAAAACACCGAAAATCTGGAAAGGATGAATTGAAAGGGGAGATGAACAAGATTAAGCCTACGACATTTGATAGATAACATAAGAAGGAGGAATATGTCGAGACATGGTTGCTTGGCATGAGGAAATATTTCCAACTGCAGAATTATTCCGCCCATGCAGAAGGAAGAATTGCAATGTATCAACTGAAAGGAAAAGCATCCATGTGGTGGGATCAATTTGTGCAGGTGCAACACATCAGAGAGAAAGAGGTCACTTGGAAGGAATTTAATAGGTATTTCGAGAAGAAATACCTGACTAAAAGGTATTATGATAGAAAGATGAAGGAGTTCTTCGAACTCAAGTTGGGCAGCATGACCATTGATAAGTATGAATGAAGTTTTCTGGAACTACTGAAGTATGTTCCGTTCATCAAAGGCGAGGCTGTCAAAATTCATAGGTATCTGAGTGGACTACCACCTTCCATTGGTGATCCGATTCAGTATTCCAATCCTAAGACCATGGAAGAAACCATAAGAAGGGCGAAATACTTATACGAACAACAAAGAGAAAAGCCTACCTTTCGGAAGGCTTGGGATGACCAAAAGAGGTTTAAGAAAGCACAGAGGCAGAAGGGAAACAGGCCTCCCTTTTTCAAGAACAACCCTTGGGGACAGTCATCTTTTAGAGAGCCCAGGAAAGTTGAAGGGAGTGAGCAGATGCCAAAGCCTCCACCTATGGAGTGTTGGGGTTGTAAAGGGAATCATAGGTATAGAGACTGCCCCCACAGAAAAGACAAAGCAAGAAATTTCCATACTGTTCAGCAAGCTAAAACAGTGGAGGATATGGGCAGTAGAATGTCGAGGATCTACGCAGCCCTGGACAACAAACAATCAGAATTTCAATCACACGTGATTGAAGTGAAAGGTACGATCAACAACCGACCACTTATTATTTTAATTGATTCAGGGGCTAGCCATAGTTATATATATCCTAGAGTGGTGTATAGTTTGCATCTAATGAGAAGAAAACATGAGAAGTCTTGGTTAGTGCAGTTGGCCACAGGGACCAAGAGGAAGGTCACTGAATTGGTTAAGTCCTGTTCAGTGGACATGAAAGGAATGAGCACTAAGGCTGAATTGAACATTCTGCCTTTAGGCTCATACAATTTCTTAATTGGGATGGAATGGTTGGACCAACACCATGCCCTTCTGGACTGTCGTAACAAGAGGTTTACCTGCTTGAACGAAGAGGGAAATCAAGTAACAGTCCAAGGAATTCCCAGAGTCGTGGCTGTTAGGGAAATCTCAGCCATGCAGCTAAAGAAATGTTACTGGAAGGGTTGTCAATTATTTGCAGCTCGGGTGGAAGAAGCATCCCTAGATGTAGTCTCTAATCTGGAATACCATGAGGTACTCAAAGAATTCAAGGATGTATTTCAGGAGGTACCTGGACTACCTCCAAAGAGGGACATCAATTTTTCTATAAATTTGATGCCTGGAGCAGCTCCATTTTCGAAGGCTCCTTATAGAATGAGTACGCCAGAGATGAAAGAGTTGCAATTGCAGCTCGAAGAGCTACTAAAGAAGGGATAAATTCACCCCAACGTGTCACCATGGGGAGCCTCGGTCCTATTCGTGAAGAAGAAAGATGGGACGCTGAGACTATGCATTGATTTTCGGCAGTTGAATAAGGTCACTGTCAAGAACAAGTATCCTCTACCAAGGATCGATGATCTTTTTTATCAATTGAAGGATGCGAAAATATTCTCGAAAATAGACCTCAGATATGGATATCACCAAGTGAGGATAAATGATGAGGACATCAGCAAGACCTCCTTTAGAACAAGGTACAGTCATTATGAGTTCACGGTGGTGCCGTTTGGATTGTCAAATGTGCCTGCTATTTTCATGTGCTTAATGAATGGGTTGTTCAGAGATTATTTGGACAAGTTTGTCATAGTCTTCCTGGATGATATCTTGGTGTATTCCAAGACAAAGGAAGAACATGAGAAACACCTGAGAATGGTGCTACAGGTGTTGAGAGAACACCAGCTGTACGCAAAATTGAGCAAGTGCTCATTTTATCAAAGGTTGATTCATTACTTGGGACACATTATATCTGAAGAAGGGATCGCTGTGGATCCTGAAAAGGTTGAGGCCATCCGAGAATGGCCAACACCAAGGAATGTGGTAGAAGTTATATATTTAATGGGTCTGGCAGGCTACTACAGAAGGTTTATAGCCGAATTCTCAAAGATAGCTCATTCTATCACTTCCTTGCAAAGGAAGGAGAAGAAGTTCACGTGGACTAAAGAATGTGAGAGAAGCTTTCAGTGATTGAAGCAGCTGCTAACCAGTGCTCCAATCCTGAAGATTGCAGATCCAAATAAGGATTACATAGTGTGCATCGATGCATGTAAGGAGGGGCTGGGAGGAGTTCTCAGTCAAGAGGGATTTATAATTTGTTATGAGTCCCGAAAGTTGAAAGAGCATGAAAGGAATTATGCCACTCACGATTTAGAGCTAGCAGCAATTGTCCACGCATTGAGGAAATGGAGACATTACCTCATGGGAAGGAGATTCGAATTAAGAATAGACCACAATGGTCTAAAATATTTATTTGATCAACTGACTTTAAATGCCAGGCAAATCATATGGATTGAGTTACTGTGTGAATATGACTTTGATATCAAGCATATCAAAGGGAAAGAAAATAAGGTGCTTGATGCACTCAACATAAAAGTGCACAAATTACATGCTATAGCCATTAGCATGTACAGAACAGAGATTAAAGACATAATTTTGGAAGCTGCAAATGATGATTTGTAGTACAGAGGTTTAGTAGCAAAGATACAACAGCATGAGACACCATAGACCAAGGAAAGTTACACCTTGGGAACTAATGGCTTACTTCTGTATAAAAACAGAGTGTATGTACCCAATGTCCAAGAATTGAAGCTGGCAATTCTAAAAGAAATGCATAATCTGGCTTATGTTGGACATCATGGATATCAGAAGACTGTGGCAGCAATCAAAAGCCATTATTTTGGTCGGGTATGAAGAAGGAAATCATTGAATACATCGCCAGATGTATGGATTGCCAGAAGGTTAAGGCTAAGCATAGGCACCCAACAGGGTTGTTGCAGCCTTTACCCATTCCTGAATGGAAATGGGACGTGGTAACAATGGATTTTATCACAGGATTGCCCAGAACAAGCAAGTAGCATGATTCAATAATGGTGGTGGTGGACAAGCTTACTAAATCCGCCCATTTTATTCCACTAAAAACCACCCACAGGACAATTGATGTTGCTAATATCTTTTTAAAAGAAGTTGTACGCTTGCACGGAATTCCTAAGACAATTGTGTCTGATAGGGACCCAAAATTCACTTCAAATTTCTAGAAAGGATTGTTCAAAGGATTCAGAACGAATATGAACTTTAGTACAGTGTATCATCCCGAGTCTGATGGTCAGACAGAGAGGGTGAACAGGGTAATAGAAGACATACTGAGAATGTATGTGATGGATAAACCATCAAGGTGGGAAGACTACCTGCATTTGGTAGAATTTCCCTATAATAATGGGTATCATGCATCATTGAAGATGATCCCATTCGAAGTACTTTATGGAAGAAAGTGCAACACTCCGGTGAGCTTGGATAATCCATCTGATAGAGTAGTCGTTGGGCTTGAACTGCTGAAAGAGATGGAATATCAAATGATAAAAATTAAATGGAATCTAAAAGTTGCCTAGGATAAGCAGAAAAGTTACACTGACAGTAACAGAACCCATAGAGAATTCAAAGTGGGTGACCATGTTTTCCTGAAAGTGAAAACTAACAGGAGTTCCCTGAAGCTGGGAAGTTGCACCAAGTTGCCAGCAAGATTTTGTGGGTCATTTGAGTTCCTGGAAAGGATTGGGCCAGTTGCATACATGCTTCCACTACCTACATCTATGACTGTACATAATGTGTTTCATGTTTCACTACTTAAGAAATATGTACCTGATGTTAATCATGTTATCGATTGGAATGTAATTCAAGTGGAACCAGAAGGTGTCTTGCAAGTGCATCCTGTGCGCATATTGGACAGGAAAAACAAACAGCTACGGAATAGAGCTATAGAGCTTGTAAAGGTTTAGTGGACCTGGTACGGTCCTGGGGACGTGACATGGGAGCATGCAGATGTTATGCGGGTAGATTACTCGCATCATTTTGAAAAATTTTGAAAATCTTGCAGATGCTGTGTAAAGTTGCACTAAGGACAGTGCAAAAATAAGGGAGGGGGATTGTAGTGTCCCCAAGGCCGAGCCCCATTGAAAACCATGTTCTGAAAGAAATTATAATTATGTTTTATAGGCTGGTGAGCCAAGTTTTTATAAGCTGGTGGTTTATGTGATTGTTAGGCCAGAGAGCCTAAGGGTTGGAGGCCAAGGGCCTGATTTTGTACTTATATGTATGCAGAACATTTAATAAAATTGTAAACACCACCAGGTGCAAACCGACCACGATGAATGAGTGAAGGGGGACTGAGCTTCCATAGATAAGGCAAGGAATTAGGGGCTGGAAGGTAGGAAAGGGGCTAAGTGTTAAGCCTAGGGGCCTTAAGCCTGGGAATAATATTTTAATATTATCCCAAAACGACATGTTCATTTTATGTTTTATCCTAAGTTTATGGAAAGGGGAGGACGTACAAGGGTGTTGTGTGCTGGTGGAATGCATGCAGTTCCATGGGTGACAAGTGTCAACCCTAACGCATGCGAATAAAATCGCTAGGGTGAGTCATGAGAAGGGTTCCTCCTCCATTCTACCCGATTGCCTGAACGCGTACGAAGCCCTGGATAGTACGACCAACCCGAATCCTGCAAAGAACCTTCGTGTGTCCCTGTGATTCATAAAGTTTGTGTCTGGCTTTGAGAAAACCCGTGTGTACATTCCCCGAACGAGAATCTTATGTTGATTTCGGGAAAGAGTCTGTGTTTGTTCTGGAAAGATGGTACACCCCTTCTCTATTCTAAATCAGGGAGTCTGAATTGACCCCTGCGTGGATGACTCGTCACACATCCCTGAGAATCCAGAGTGTGAGTCTATCTCGTGTTGCCAGATTGAGAAAACGGAAGTGTCTCGTCCCTGCTAAGTCTGGTTATGTTGTTGCACCTGTCTGGAGCTGCCCTGGGGTGTTCGTGTCTGGATTCCCATTGATTGTAGTGGACGTGTAGTGTTTGATCCGGTGTGGCTTGTTGTCCAGCCTGTACAACAATCTCTCCGGGTCAGAGAGGTGGTTGAAGTTGGAAGAATAGGTTTCTGGACCTGTGAGCGACTCCGTCTAGGTGAGAGAGTGTGCAGAGGAAGGAGAGAACTCCTGGAAGGAACCTTGTAGCTGCCATAGAGCCTGGAGACTTTCGGTCTGGCCTATTCCTGTAACCCAAGGCAAGGGAGATTAGCAGCTGAAGGACTGTCCAGGTGACAGAGAAGGTGTATACTCCTGGGGTGGAACAGGCATGTGGGGAATGAGGGTATGTGGGCAATGAGCATGGGAGGTTCCTGGGAGAGAATTCCATCCTTGTGGATGTGTGTTGTTTCCTTGTAACCTCAGCCTAGCCTAGGATTCCTTGTCTTGGGGTGGAGCTTAGTCCTAGCTCGGGGGTGACCCACTGCTGAGCTGATGAGCAGTGTGGTCTAAGGCTAGGAGGTTCGTGGAAGGCATGCACTTGGTTGGTGGATTCTATCACTGTTAAAAGATAAGTATCTAATTAAGATTTAATCATGTTTTTCATGATTCTGCTTCTTATGTTATCATGACTTCCATTGTGTATATGAATTAATATGAAACGCTATTGATTGTTAATTATAGCAGTAAATAATAAGTTTTACTCTGAGCTTAAATGTGTTTATTTGTTTAAATGCATGTGGATTATATAATACCTGTATGATTTATGAACAAAGTGGTGTTATAGATTTCTTTAAGAGCGTTTAAGCCTTGGTAGCCAGAAAAGGTGCGCTACAGTCCTCATGCCCGGCCATCCTGAAACATTGAATCAAGTCCTTGTTCGAAATCATTGAAGCCTTCAGTCTGATCATCAAGATTATCAAGTCCATGACCAACAAGCCATCGAATACCTCTAGGTAGTGCAGTCGCACACTCATATTACACTCCTACTCGAGTTTTGAAGATTTTGAAGTTGTTTCTCAAGCTCTGAAGATCTCATCTCAAGCCATCAGGCCGAATTAGCTTCTAGAAGATGGATACTCTATATGTATATCTTTCTGATTTCGAGATGTAGCTCCACTGTGTATTGTTCACGGCTACTCTTTAAAGTTATTTGACATGGATCTACAGTGTATTTGATTGGTAGCCATGGTTCTATTTTATCCCGAGCATGGGTATGCCCACCTCGGTGAGACATTTGTTATTTTGCAGACGACACCTCCCGGTTCCTAATTCTTGGGCTCAATTGTTTGGCACATCAGTAAAGATTGGTAATGTATTTCAGCCATCAGATGCTCTTATGACCTCACACATTAGGGGGCATCTGTTATAACCCTAAATTGCACCACACATGCTTACCTGGCATCAGGCCAACTCATATCCCTTCTTTTCCAAAACACTGTTGAACAACTCTTTGAAAATCCTCTTGAATAAAGGCCCACGCACCCTAATCCATTATTGCACGTTGGTACATGTTGGCTGACCCAAAACAGCCCGCGTGGACTGACAAAAGCATGAAAAAAGGAAAGTTGTCGATGGAACAAAAAGATATGGGTGAGTTAACTGAAACTCCCGGCCATGCATGGTCGAGGGTTCGTCCAAATACCTAGCTCCTTCTAGCCTATAAAAGAAGGGGTAGGGGTCCCATTTGGAAAAGGAAAAATATAGCAAAGAAACTCTTCCCATTTACATATTCCCATTGTCCCAACCCTTTAGCCTTTCCTTGTGCCAAAGGAGATTCAAAGAAAAGAAATTGAAGGACAGAAGAAGAGGAGCCCAGGATCATGTTCAAGGAGCGATGGCCGGTCTCAACTTTTGTAGGTTGACTCATTTTAAGTAATAAAGAGAATGCTTTTCCCGTCCCAATTCATGAACTTTTTATGGTTTTGATTAGTTTATGTTTGTATTTCTAACCCGTTAGTATATAAGTAGTATGCATGCATAGTTGTTGCTTGTCTTGGATGCAGGTCAGCTTTGGAAGGAGTATTGCGAACAAGGAATCAAGCACAACAGAGGATCGACATCAAACACTGGTAACGAGGTAGGTTGATCTTTCCATGCATTTACTAAGAAAAGGGGATTTAAATCTAGGGATGAAGGTAGAAAGTAATTTCTATTCGGTCATATCTGCATGCAAAGTCTAAACTCTATTTTCTAGTGCATAGGGTGTTTTTCTCGAACAACACCAGGGTGCCTTGCATAAGGCACATTATGTATTTCATTCAAAATCATAAGTTTCAAGTCCTAGACATTAGGTACATAAATTCTATTCTTGTACAGAAGTATTTCGTCAGTTTCCAATTTATAATTCTCCACTTTCTGTGGCATCTTACCTTGTTGTAGCTTTGCTACCAAATCCCTATACTGCAAATCTGCATTTGTAGCTTCCAAAATTCTGCCCTTAATGTCAGTTCGGTACATGCTAATGGTTGTAGCATGTAATTCATGCATTGTCTTGCTGAGTGCATCACCCACTTTATTCTCTTTCCCTTTTATATGCTTGATATCAAAATCGTAATCACAGAGAAACTCCAACCACCTACTTTTCCTAGCATTCAAGGTTGCTTGATCGAACAAATATTTCATACCACTGTGGTTTGTTCTCAGTTCGAACCTCCTTCCCATGAGGTAATTCCTCCATTTATTTAGAGCATGTACTATGGCTACCAACTCCAAATCATGAGTTGCATAGTTCCTTCTGTGCTCTTTCAACTTTTTGGATTCCTAATAGATTACAAATCCATTCTGAATGAGGACTCCTCCCAGTCCTTCTTTTCATGCATTTGTGCACACCATGAAATATTCATTCATATCTGCAATCCTCAGGATTGTTTCACTGGTTAATAGTTGCTTCAATTGTTGGAAGCTTCTCTCACAATCCTCTGTCCACTAAAACTTCTTCTCCTTCCTTTGTAAGGAAGTGATAGGGTAAGCTATCCTTCAAAACCCCATGATAAAAATTCTGCAATAACTAACTAGACCCATAAAGGATCTAAATTTCATCACGTTCTTTGGCACTGGCCATTCTCTTATGGCCTCAATCTTCTCAGGATCTACAACTATCCCATCATTTGAAATAATATGCCCCAAGTAATGGATCTGCTCCTGATAAAACGAACACTTTCTCAACTTGGCATACAATTGGTGCTCTGTTAGCACCTGCAACACAATCCTTAGATGTCATTCATGCTCTTCCTTCAACTTGGAATACACCAGAATGTCATCCAGGAAGACTATGACAAACTTGTCTAGATAGTCCTTGAATACACCATTCATTAGGCACATAAAAACAACAGGTGCATTTGACAACCCAAAAGGCACCACTGTGAATTTGTAATGACCATACCTTGTTCTGAAGGTGGTCTTGTTGATGTCTTCATCCTTTATCCTTACCTAGTGATATCATGACCTGAGATCTATCTTTGAAAATATCTTCGCATCCTTCAACTGATCGAAGAGGTCATCAATTCTCGATAGAGGATATTTGTTCTTTACAGTTACTTTGTTCAATTGTCTAGAATCGATACACAATCTCAACGTCCCATCCTTATTCTTCATGAACACGACTGGGGCACCACAAGATGACACACTTGGGTGTACATACCCCTTCTTTAGAAGATCTTCAAGCTACAATTGCAGTTCTTTCAGCTCTAGCATACTCATTTTGTAAAGAGCTTTTGACATTGGAGCTTCTCCAGGTATCAAGTTTACAGAGAAATCAATATCTCTCTTCAGGGGTAGTTCAGGTACCTCTTGAAATACATCTTCAAACTCCTTTAGTAGTGCATGATCTCCAATATTTGAGACCTCATCCTTAGATGCTTCCTCCACATTGGATGCAAATAATTGACAACCTTTCCTGTAGCACTTCTTCAGTTGCATTGTTGATATTTATCTGATAACAACAACTCTAGGAATTCCTTGGACTGTTTTTTGATTTCCTTCCTCATCCAAGAAAGTGAATTCTTTGTTACGATAGTCCAAGATGGCATGGTGTTGTTCCAACCCGTCCATCCCAATTAGACAGTCATAAGAACCTAAAGGAAGAAGATTCAGTTCATCCCTTGTTTTCAATCCATTCATGTCCACTGGACAAGACTTAACTAACTCAGTGACTTTTCTCTTGGTTCCTGTAGCTAGCTACACTAACCAAGACTTTTCATGTTTGCTTCTCGACAATTGAAAACTTTCCACCACTCTAGGATCTATATAACTACAGATATCCCCTAAATCAATTAAAATAGTAAATGGTTGGTTTTTAATCATACCTTCCACTTTAATCATGTGCGACTGATATTCAGATTGCTTGTTGTCCAGGGTTGCATAGATCCTTGGCATTCTACTGCCCATTTATTCCACTGTTTCAACTTGCTGAAAATTATGGACAACTCTCACTTTGAAATTTTTATGGGGACGATCTTTGTACTTATGGTTTCCCTAACATCCCCAACACTGAATGGGTGTCTGCCTTGGCCTTTGTCCCCCTACGTCAACCATTATCGGCTCTCTAAACGATGGTTTTCCTTGAGGAATGTTTCTGAAAAATGGAGGTTTATTTCCTTTCTACCTCTTCTCTTTCTTAAACTTCTTCTGGTCATCCCAAGCCTTCCAAAAAGTAGGATTTTCTCTTTGTTGCTCATATAGGAATTTCTCTCTTCTTATCGTTTCTTGCATAGTCTTAGGGTCATCATACTAAATATTGTCCCCAATGGAAGGGTCTATTCCACTCAGATACCTTTGAATATTTACAGTCTCATCCTTGATGAATGAAACATACTTTAGTAATTCCAAAAACCTTCGTTTGTATTCATCAATGGTCATGTTGCCCAACTTGAGTTCAAAGAACTCCTTCATCTTTCTGTCATAGTATCTTTTAGTCAAGTATTTCTTCTTGAAATGCCTATTGAATTCTCTCCAAGTGATATCTCTCTCCAATGTGATGCACCTGCACAAGATGATCCCACCACATGGATGCTTTTCCTTTCAGTTAATACATCACAATTATCCCTTTTGGATGAGAGGAATAATTCTGCAGTTGGAAATATTTCCTCATGCCTAGCAACCATGTTTCGGTATATTCCTCCTTATGTTCTCCATCCAACATAAGAGGCTTAATATTGTTCATTTCTCCCTTCAGTTCATCCACTCCATATCTCCCATGCTTTCTGGTAGGATATGGGCTTGAACTATTGTTTTCCCTCCTCTTGGAGCGACCTTGGGAGTGATGATGGTGTCTACCAACACTCCTTGATCTTCTTCCTTCAGAAGTTTGGTGACTCCCTGTTTTTCTCGAGTCTCTCTCCTTGTCCAACTTATTTTCTATTCTCTCCAGACTCTTCATCAACTTTAAGTTGAATTCTCCTTATTGTTCCTTATCTTTCATGAGATTTTTGCTATCTTCTCGGTGAGTTTGGGCATCTTTCTGACATCTTTCAATGATTTTCATCATATGTCCTTCCTTAACTATCTCTTCTCCATGCCCATTGGATTTCGACCCTTCAACTACCAAATGAACATCAATCCCTTTAGATTCATCCTCAGAGCTAGAAGCAGTCTGTGCCTCTTCCATTTCTTTTTCACTTAGTGTCAACTCTATTCGGTTCTAGCACTCATTAAACTTCTGCAAACACAATGTGAAAACAACCAAAATTTGCCAGGCCATCATTCCTTAACAAATTCCACAACATTCATAAACAAATTTTATTACAGAAAACATTTAGATTTAACAAATTTTCTGAGCTCTTCTCGGCTCTGTAACAATTTCAGGCCTTATCCCTTTTCTCTTAGCCCCAACCCCTGCAACCACGGGTGTGATCAAGTGCTAGGTAAAAATGTGCTACTTGGGTCTTCGACCCTCGGAAATTTCAAAGTGAAACACAAAAATCACTCAGAGTTCTGAGTTATCGAACTCGTGAAGTAGGGTGGATCAACGGTCCACGTCTACCCATCATCCAACAACTGACAATCGCTATGGAACCTCAGGTGTCTGAGTTATGAGACTTCAGGACTTTAGAAGATTTCACATCCGCACACCCCGAACCATTAATATTTGAACACTCCCACGTCACCTTAGGTGACGTTATTACGTTACATCACTTAGTTTTTTCCCAATTGCGGAAAAATGAAATGGTGGTTTGGAGCAACCCGCCTTTCGTCCCGCAATTCTCCTGACACTGACACGTAACCCCTCAGTGAGACCGCAGTTTGGATTGCGGGACCACCTTGGAGAATTCAATTTTGTGTAACTTGGGTCCTCGCAATTCCTTTTGGCCGTTGATCTTGATGTATCATGATCAAAACCACTGTGGGTCCTCCAAACTTTAACTATGTTACATAACCTCGGGCTCCACTAACCCTGCTCATACAGGTTTCCACATGGCGAAATACTAGCGACTGATATGTGGCCCATTCAAATGGGTGACACTCATCACGTTCCAAATTCCATCTCAATATTCCACAGGTTCTAAACCCACTGACACGTGGCACACATCCTATGTGTCCACGTCACCTGCAAGTGACATCATCATGACTCACCACTTCGACTCTTCGGCTTCAGTAGTTTCAACTCCTCTATGCTCTCTTTTACCCAGAGCACTTTCTCCCAGATTTCACTATCTACCAATGCGTGTCCTCCTTCATGATCAATGGCTATGAGCAACTTCGGGCTTCGGAATTTTCAAACTCACAACACTTGCCTCCTCATGAAGTACTTCCACCCGAAGTACACAATCTCTTGACACGTGTCCTTCACAAGGGACGATTGCAATCTACTTCGATACTTCAAGAGTTTGTCACACTCCACACTAGAAATCCTCTGAAGAGATTTTCCTTTTCCTTCTTGGACATGGATCTAACGGTCAGGATCTTTTCCTACGATCTACGGTGTAGATCTCCTTTGGAAGTTTATGCCTCAACGCATTCAACTTCTCCCGACTGTCAAACTCTGAAAGGCTTCCAGGATAACCCTGTTGCACCTTTTCTAGTTCTAACGGTCGTAAAGGACTTTCCTTTTTCCCAAACAGATTCTACACTCCAACACCCCAAGTGTTGAGCGCTCTCTCTCTATGGTCAAATACCACGCCGATTGTGGTTTTATTCTACCTCTACTCCTCTTGAGATTTGTAACACGACCAAGTAACCCCTTGGCACTCGGAAACATTCTAAGGTTCGAAATTGGTTCCATTCGAACACCATTTACACTCGAAACCTTGGGTCCAAAGACCAATTATCCATCCCATCTAGGCTCAGCGTTGAAACCATGGGCTTTGATACCATATTGTAATGTCCCCGACCATCAACCCCACTGTCGGGCAACGCTACTACTCGGAATAACACTTATAAAGTATGCATTTAAATGAAGTTAAATGACTTAACACAGAGTAAACACATAATTACCACTAACATACAAAATTAATTATAATTAACAATAATTCCACTTGCAATGGAATACATGATAATATTACAAGCATCAAAAACATGCATTTTAATTGAAATTAAACACATAATGATACTTATCTTTGAAATAGTAGTAACTCCACCAACTACGTACAGACCTTCCAGGAACCTCCTATCCTTAGACCATGCTTCTCATCACGCTCAGCAGTGGGTCCCCCCGAGCTGGGACTAAGCTCCACCCAAGGCAAGGGAATCATAGACTAGGCTGAGGTTATAGGAAAATTGCACCATGCAACCGAAAGGATTCTCTTCAGGATCCTTCCTACGCCCACTACTCATGGACTCTCATTCCCCACATTCCTGTTCCACTCGGGAGTATACACCTCCACAAGCATAGTCCATCGAAGCTTCACCTCCCTCTATGGGTCTCGACAACATGCCAAATTAGGAATTCTCAAAGATCTGTAGCTGGTGTTGGACTCTCTTTGGTAGAAAACAACTTCCCAACAGACTCTCTCACCTGGGGAGAGCTGCTCACAGGCCTGACAACTTGTCTCTTCTACCACGGGCCTGAAAACCTGCTTCTTCAGCACACTCCTCAACTCAGCTCCAGCCAGGTGAGGATCAAGGATTCATCATTCATTCACACAGGGAGGACAAAAACAACAGTAGATGGTCATGGCACCGCAAGAGGAAACAACCCACACTAAAACATGACACGACTAAGGTGATTACCAGGTGTTGGGTTCCTTAGAAGACACATAACAGTTCATAGATTTCCAGTTTTTAGGTGCCTGTGTGAATATTGCAAAGGTCGAATACAGAGGCCATGGGTTTCACGAAAATATAGCAGTCGGCTTCACGGTTCTCATTTTTAGGATGTGTGATAAGAAAATTAAGCAAAGTTCGATCACAAAAGTCTCATGGTTTCAAATGGAGGATCGAGAAAATTGGCAGAACCAACCCCCATCACGGATCAATTCTTGGGTTACATTGCATGTTCCTGGGCTGACACATGTCGCCCATGAAGCTACATGCACTCCATCAAGTATTTGTTCCCTATTGCACACGTTGGAGCTACATGTGTTGCCTCTCCCAGTACTTAGGATAAAAACATGTTTGTCACACAACTTTGGAATAACAATAAATTATTATTCTCAAGGACTTAAGCCCCTAAGCTTAACCCCTCTTTCCAACCTTTCATCCCCCTTTCCCTTAACCACCTTATGGAAGCTTATTCCCACATCACTCTTTCTTTGTGATTGGTCTGCACGCAATGATGTTTAATCTTTATTAATGTTTTTCATAATTACATATAGAAAAATAGGCTCCTGGCCTTTAACACTTAGGCTCTCCAACCTAATAAACACATAAACCCACCAACTTATCAATACTCAACTCACCAACCTACAAAACATGATTACAATTCATAAACATGATTAAAATTCATAATATAACTGGGGCACTACTGGGGGATATTATAGAGGGGGTCCTGCACCCCTCAGTATGGGACATTATGTCACCATATACCCCTTAGTGTAGCAATCAATACACTAGACTTGAGGGTAGGTTTCTCTAGGAATGGTCAATTCTTGAATCTTATCAGTCAAGGAAGAAATTTGGCCTTGCAGTTGCATAATATTATAGTCATTGACTATTCTTATTACTCGCAAGTTTCCAGGATATCCCGCCATCGCCTAAATTTTCATGGCTTGTTCTAGGGATTCCCCCAATGTAGTTATTCATTGTTGGGTTAGAGGAATCCAAGTTAATGGTAAAATTTCGTGAATGAACCATTCCCTTTGGTGGTGTTTGTGAATGGGGTTGGACAATTTCCCTATCTCATATTTGAATCTTTTTTTATGCTCCCAGTAATATTCCCCATCTCTTTGTTTGATTTCCCACAGTTCAGAAAGAGCTTGTTGCTCAGATTGGGGTAGTTTAAATTTAGTTACAAATTTTTATTTGAATTGCGGTAAAGGAAATGGTTGCCCCTCGGGATTCCCTGGTTCAATGGATTTGATATACCATTTTAATTCCTAACCCCTTAACATGGTCTAAAACTCAACTATTTTATTAGCATCCAAAGTTCCACAAGATCGTTAGGTTGTTAAACATCCTCATCCCCCTTACCCCAAAATTTTGGGTATTGGGTGAGGGATCTGGCATGTTGATGCACCATGGGAGGAATTGGAGATCCTATCAAGATAAATTCTAACATTCCTAGTTACAATAACACTAAAGAACTTTCCATTCTACTATTGTTGCTACCACTCAAAATGGTTGGACTAGAATGAGGAGAAACAAAAACAAATATGGGAGACTTTATTGTAGAATTTACTGGATTGGAAGATTGTGTTAAGGGACTGGGATATCCAAGGATGGTTCACATGTCTTCGATATGAGATTATTTAAATAGGGGGTTCTCATTAGGAGGAGATATCATATCAGGTCCTGTAGTGTACTTCACATCATCAAACGCTACAGGGGTTGGTGCTCCCACAACTTCTGCAAAGGTTATTACTTCATCTTGTTCCTCGGTGGTGACTTCGATCTTGATTCTTTCTTCTGAATTTTCTCCATCTCATTTACTCTCTCTAGAAATATCATCTTTCTCTCCAAACTTCTTCAACAATTGGATGGCCATCCATCCACATAATTGTAACTCTTTCAAATTCTCTAACTCTCTTTTATGACTTCTTCTCAAGGTTGATATCCTTGCACAACTAATCCTACCTCTTCATCAACTTTCACATCTTTTCTTGCCACTTATTTTCAATCACCACAACCCTTTTCTGAGAATTCTTGTCTCAGGAACTCTTCTCACAATGAACCCCCATATCTTAATAACTTTTGTATCCTAACTCATGGATCCTCACCTGAATCACCCATCCCTCATGCACAAAGGGTTTTAATCAGCCATTTGAACCAAAGGAACTGGTAGCATTCCTTCTTCCACTAGCAATATCTTCATCCACAACGAAATTTCTTGCAGTAATCTCCCTCGGGCTCCCGCGTAAAATATTGTTTCTACCTTTGAGAATGACTAGTGATTTTCTGCAGAAGGTTCAATGGTGTATCCTTCCAGGGTTGTTTGGACCCAAAATTCCACAACTCGACAAATCTGATAATCCAACTTGTGAAGATTAGCTAGCCTCTCAATATTCCAATTGAATCTTTTCTTGACGTGATATTTAAATTCCAGTGCTTCTTGCAATCGATCGATCCACTCATAGAATTCTTCTGGGAATTAGATCCAGAAGATCTCATAGTGATCATTTGATGGTTAGGAATAAAAGAATGTGTCCTTCACAGCCCTCGGCCCTTTTTGTCGTAACTTAGTTTCTTGAAATATGAACTCGTCACACCTTTCCCACCATTTTTTAATATCAGAATTAAAAACTCGCTCAGAATTCAGGTCTCGACAACATAACCATTTGTTGGAGCACAATTAGAGACTGGGGTTCTCGGTGGTTACCAACAAAGGTACCATTGTAGTCTAGTTGTGTTAGCATATTCAATCTTTTTCAAGGGAAGGAGGTATCACCCGAAGCACTATAGAGACTTGTGTGATGAATCAAGTTAAAGAGGACACACCATCAAGTCCAGCGCATCATAATACAGTTCCATACTTAAAGGTGAATATATCATAACATTAAAAGTCTTAGACCAGTAAAAGAATTGAACAGTATGTGTTGTGAAACATTAAAGTACACAAATACATCAAGAATCTTGGTTAAATATTAACACAACTAACAATTAATCAAAAAAAAAAAGATTACACAGAAAAGAAACCATGCATTCACCAAATATTGGCAAATTTTGGGTGCCCGAATAATCCAGGATATATTATCTTATCACTTTTTGTCGTATAGGGAATACATTCCTTGTTATCGAGACTTATACAAGTGAATTGATAATGAGGAATCAAATCTCGTCTCTCAAAATCTGTGCAGTTGCAGCTATTTTTTAGAAAAATAAGATGGAGGAGCAATAAAATAAAACAAATGCGGAAATAAAACACAAAAGATACACAATACAACGGAGAAACAGATATACGTAGTTCACCCAGTGTGGGCTATGTCCACCAGAGAAATTGCCAAGTCCTTCCTTTTTGTTATCTAGCAAAATGAAGGGATACAACCTGTTAGCACTAGGAATCACCTTCAGATTGCATGTAAGCCAAGCCCAATACCCATTAGGTTATATGTGAATGTAAGAGTGTTTTAAAAGGTCAAATGGAAAAGACTCAAAATGATAATGTTCCAAATCAGAAAACAGGGCTAACATGCACCAGCAATGAAGGTATTGGATAACTTCAATCAGTAATTGGGAGTGAGTATGAATAGAGGGAAGACTTCAATGAGAGAAATGTAGGGGTTGTTGTAAACATTAGGTCTACAAAAATCCTAAGGAAGAAATATTCTTAGCACGAGATCTTCTTGAGTTCAGAAACTAAGGAAGCTAAATAAACATTATGATAATATAACGATCAAACATCCATCATAAAATCACCACAACCATTCATGTGAATCATTCAAAGCATGAACATTTAGCATAAAAAGCACATAAGCTGGAAGAGAAGTTGATTTCTATTAACCAAAATGTATTAAATCCAGTACATAGCCAGTTCACAGTAACTTCATCAAAATATTACAGTATTAGGGAGCCTTGCTCAACCATCCAAACCTACTAAATCATTTCATCTATTTATTTATAACAAAAGGGAGGAAACAACTAGAGGTACGAGCTGGCCTCCTTCCCTTGAATATCTTTAAGAATTTATTTCATCTAACAACTTGACTAACAACCTATGCTATAAAATAGGAAAATGTTGGTGACTAATCCAACCAATCTTCAAACTGAATTGATTCCCCTTTGTTATGAAACTCCTTGTTTTCCATGTGTCCTTCAAGAACATGTGGTTGTCATCATGATGACAGTTGTTGTTTCTGCAATCTTTTCCCTCATCATCTATCCAAAAAGTTGTTAGCTTGACCCTCATGGATCCCTGGTGTTTGTTGGTAGCTTCTTTGGGTAGTGCTCTGAGTAGCGCACTTCAAAACTGAACAAGTAGAAAAGGTAGATCTAAACCTTCTTATCCCTTGTGAAAAATTTTGCCTCTGCGAGATATTAGGTAGGGAATTAAGGTAGCGCCACTCTGGTGTGTCTGTGTACAAATTTCGTCTCTGCCAGATATTAGGTAGCGAATTTCGGTAGCACCACTGTGAGTCTCTGTGCAAATTTAGGTAGCGCCGTCAAAACGCAGCACCTCTAGCTTGAACATGTGTATATTAAGTAATAAATTTGCATAGTATCAACCCCATTATATTAGGTGGTTTGGTAGCACTGTAGGTAGCACACCAGTAAAACACCAAAATAGACCATTCAGTAGCACCATAGCGCTATGGAATGTCTGAATTCTTACTACTGAAGGAGTTAGCTCTTTACAAAAAGCCCAAAACTCTGAATCAAACACTTAGAAGCTTGTATAGGTGGCAGAGGTAATATTTCAATAACAATTTACCCTAAAAAAAGGAACCATCCTAAAAAATGGGGCTCACCTTTCACCAGCTATTTCGTTACCTTGACACTTAACCGCACACTCTTTCTTGTAGAAGGAGGATCTTCATTTGGCACAACATACTTCTTTCTTTTAGAAATCACATGATTCTTCAATGGACTTATTCTTTCCTTGACTGTTGGTGTCTCTTTCTCAATAGCATATTCAACCAATACCTGCAATTTTCTTTGAGCTACTGCATCTTGAAAATGTTTCAACTTTGCCTTGAGCTTCTTGTTCTGAGAATGAAATCCTTTGTTCTTCCTATAAAGGTTTTTGATTTTCCTATGAAGGGGTTGGGCCTTTCTTTTTGCAAACCTTTCTAGGTCAAGGGTATGACTATAGCCATCCATGAGCTCTTTCATCTTCACTCTGTCAGACATGGCTTCTGTTTTCAACTGAGCCACCTCTTTCCTATCATCCCTAAGCTTCCTGATTAATATTTTGAATGTCTAGCTATCAGGTGGAGTAGTGACATGTACAGTCTCAATAGGATTTTTCTCGGTCTCCTCTTCCTCCTGTATAGAAATTTCCTTGTCTGTCTCATCAGGCTTCTTGATACCTTTTCTTTTATCTTTCTTCTTTTTAACAAGGGTTTCTTCTTTCCTTTCCACAGGCTTTCTACTGTCTTTACCCTTCTTATTTTGTACAGGGATTTCTGGTAGGGATTGTTCCTCAACAGCCTCTTTAGGAACTAATGATCTTGTGAAATATCTCTTGCCCTTAGTATTGGCTGTTGTAGGAGAAGAGGGGAAGTGTAGCTTCTTCCCTTTCTTGGTTGTAGTTTTGGTAGAAGAAGGAACCTCTTCTAACCCTGGTGGAGGAGGAGGTGAAAAATATCTCTGTGTGGAATGAAAAACTTCCTCCTCATTTCCTGTGACCTGCTTGATGACCTCTGAAAATTGAACAGGATCTCTACCCTTTATTTTCTTGCTGGTCCCTGCTTTAACAACACTGGTGGGTGATAAAGGACTTGCATTTTGTGATTGAGGAGTACATGCTATATCCAACTTGAAGTGAGAAGCAACAACAAAATTTGCCCATGAAATCTCTTTCTTGCCCAATTCCTTAAAGACTAGCATTCTAATAAATCCAGAGTGGAAGATGCTAGTATCCACATCCTTAGACTTGGATTGAATCCTATCTACCATCTTACCTACGCTCCTTAACAAATATTAGGGAATATTCATTTCAATTTACCAGTAAAATGCAACAGAAGCCTTATACGGTACTGGTAAAATGTGTTAAACCTCCCTCCACATGTAAAGTATCTCTGGATGATCTTCAATATCCTGTCAAATTGCTCAATCAATTGATTCCTTGGCACACCTTTAGACAAATCACTAGCTTTATTTTCATGCTTAAGGAAATCTTTGGCATAGCCTAAACTCAAATCCATGGCTTTAAACCACTTTTCACCTGTGATAGGGATTTCTGTTGCAGCTGAAATAGAGGCCTCAGTCACCTCAAATTCTAAATCCCCTACCTTGGTACTTCTTCCATCAAAATTTAAGGAAAACTGCCTTGTCACCTCAGGATGGAATTTTTGCATATTCTGGCAGAAAGAGAGGCATCCCACTCTTTGAAAATCCTCTCTTTCCATGGACTATGTGTCAAAAAGATGCATATCCACAGGTTCAGTTCTAACCACCTTGCCCCCTTTGTGTGTCTTCTTCATCTAAGGAGTCTCCATAGCTTAGAATGAGAGCTTCTTGTGGCTTATGGGGTAGTAATGACCAGGAGGACCTACAATCGAGCTTCAAATGAAAAAAGTTGTTTCTTTAAACCAAACTGGTGCTAGTAAGCTAAGACTTGGATGTGGAAATCCCTCCCTTAGATTTGTGTAGGTATTGAAATTTTAAACAGTGAGAGTGTACTCTGTAACTGGCCCTTTGAAGCTGGGTAAGAAATGCTCAATTCAAATGTCAAAAGAAGTAGGGGAGACACAGTGTGGTTAAGCAGCGCCTTTGGATAGCGCAATGCGTATGAAAAGGATAGACTATCTAGATGCTGCAAGTTCAATAGATATGGTGGGTGGATGTATTCAGACTTTGACATGAGCAGTGAAGTTCATAGGTTTGAAATGAGAGGAGACAAGGAGATGACGCGAAGAAAAGTCTCTCACATTTGTGTGAGCACGATAATCCAAACCCTGAGCACTAATTCTCTGTGAAAATTAATGTGTAGAGGAGGCAACACGGGATACCTGGGGAGTAAACACTTGTTTGAACCTTCAGTGAGATTTCAGGATGAAGTTACGAACATCCCGGTCTCTGAATCTAACTCAACATCAGATTTGGTTGCATTGTTGTCGCCTGGTCAAAACTGTGAGTTTACGCAGCACAACACTCTTGAGTTTTTCAAAATCACAAACCATTATTAGGGCTCATAAATACGAGATATTGAAGGTATCTTTTAACCAACTCCTGGTGCTGAAAACAAGGAACATGACATCAGTTGTGGTAATCATAACTCGTGATGGAAACATGATGAATGGGAAAGGCGCTATGGAAACGCCTGATGAGTGGGAAGCGATCCAATTTAAAAAATGATTGGACAGGTAATCAGGGAAAACAAGGCATGTCTACGAGGTCATGAATGAGGAAAATGGTGTGTCACATCAGTCTAGTCGTGGGAAGGATCAATCCTAGTGACGAATCATGAAGGGGACCAAATCTTGAGTCATGAACTAAAATGGTTCTAAGTCCAAAAATCAATTGAGGATCAAAACATAAGTTATGACTCAACACTTTATTTATCCAAGGGGTCCTAACAAACATAAATTTAAAAGGGGTGAACTTAAAAAAATAAAATCATAGGCTTAGAAAAGGATAAAAACAAACAAAATACCCAAGGCAACTTAGTGTGATAACATTGGCTCCATAGGGGATGGCATGCCCCCTGCGGGCTGCCAAGAATGAGTAGATTTAGTGCCTTATCCTAGGGCTATGGGATCAGTTATTGAAACAAAAATAAAAGAAAAATGATATTTAAAATGATATGGAAAGCCACTCAAGGCTCAAGCAAAGTACTTTTTTAGAAAATGCCCATTGACAGGGCCACCAAAAAATTCTTCATTTTCCATATTCTGCAACTTGAAAGTGTTATTAGAGAATGCCTTGGAGATTTTGAAAGGACCAATCCAAAAAGATTCAAATTTACTGTGCTTGCCTTTATCTTGCTTCAATGCATCCCACTTGAGCACCAGATCGCCCTATTGAAAATCCTCTTTGTTCACTTTCTTATTGAACGCCTGCTTGAAATTTAGTTGATGATCATGTGCTTTTTCTATAAGTTGCTCCTGAGTCTACTGCAATTCAACCAGCTGTTGAATCCTTATGATCATATGATCGGGCTCCCCTTGGTAATATTGGAAGAATTTTTCCATAGGTAAGGCAAGATGAGAAGGAAAAATGGCCTCAACTCCATACACCAGTTGAAAAGGAGAAAGTCCTAGGGACCTCTTTACCGTCACTCTATCATCCCATAGAGAAAATTTGAGTTTTGAGTCCCATGCCTTTTTTTTATCCTCTAACAATTTTTTAATGATCTTTATAAGTCTTTTGTTTGAGGATTCTGCAAGCCCATTTCACTGAGGGTAATAAGGGGTAGATTGAATCAATGTGATCCCAAACTTTTCACAGAACTGAATCAATGGTTCAGCCTTGAAATATGCAACATTATCAGTGATGATTTTGTTCGGACACCCAAACCTTGCCATAATGTCTATAAGGAAACCAATGATCACTTTGTGGGAAGCATTCCTTGTAGGAATATCTTCAATCCACTTAGTAAAGTAATATGTAGTAGTCAAGATCCATCTATGTTGGCCACTGGAAGCGGGATGAATTTCCCCAATAAAATCTAGGCCCCACTGTTGGAAAGGTCCTGAAGCTATGACAGACTTTAATGGAAAAGACTTAAGCTACTGCTTTCTAGAGAACTTCTAACATTTAGCACAGGCTCTAATATTAGCACAAACATCAGTGAACAAACTAGGCCAGAAGTACCGAGCCATGAGGATCTTTTATGTTGTGGTTCTCCAATAATGATTCCCCCCACATAAACTATCATGAAAATTAGACATGATCTTTTGGGCTTCTTGGGGGTCTAGGCATCTCAAAAGCACTCCTAATGGATCTTTCCAATACAAAACTTGACCAACAAGGCAATATTTTATTGATTTGAGTTTTAAGTCTCTCACCTTGTTCTTTTCCATACCATTTGGAGGGTGTAAATTCTGCAGGAAAAATATAATATCCTTGTACCAGCTGCAATCTGCCAATGCAGAGATGACTTGAGAACCTTTATCAGTTAATTCAGCCTGCTAATTTTCTGAACATGAGTGGATGAAATTCATGCCCAATGATGAGAAATTTGATTCAGCCAAAATCTTCTCTAAACCCTGGCCTTTAACCAATTTGGTAGGATTAATATCCAAATCAAATTCAATTATTTTAGCAATCCACTGGCGCTACAGAAATTTTGGCAGAGACCAAATTGTGCAAAGTTATTTTGGATGTTTCTGCCAGTTTTGAGTGACTAACTTAAAACTTGGATTATGAAAAATTGAAAAGGTATTTTTAAAAACTAGAGGAGGTTTTTGTTCACCACATACCAAATAACAAAAACCTCTCTCCATTTTTCAAAATGTGTTATTGTTTGATATATATTATACATAGAAGTGGCACTACCAACTATTTTACAATGACGCTACCGAATTTCCTGTAGCGGTCACGATTTTGATATTCTCCTCGTTGGGAGGTTTCCACCTGTCAAGGAGGATTCAAATGGATTCTAAAGGATCAATTATATGTAAAGGGAATCCTACACATAGAATTTATCTCCATCAAAGGCCTTATGCAATGAGGTGGAAACAATTTGTTAATGACTTCCAACAAATTTATGAAAATTAGCAGTTTTTTGGATTTTTGTCTCTTTGATTGTTGCCACTTATCTCTAAGGCTTAGAATCCAATGGAGGAGATGGGATTTGACCTACTAAGGTTATTTGGATTCTATTTTATATTTAAGGAAGGAGATATCTCTTGGATATGGGGATTCATGAGCCAAGAGAGACTAGAGAGAGTAGGAGCAGGCAGTTTTCCAGTGTGTGTTCATTTGTAAGCCTGTGGGCATTTTATGATTGTAAGAATTACTGCTATTGGAGACTCATGAGAGCTGTGATTTCAAATTGTAACCCTTTTGTTTATATTTATTATTATTTGAATATATTGCAGATTTGAGAATCAGAGGCTGCCAATGATATGTGGATCCCTAAGCAACAGAGGATCTACTATATTTTTCCATTAGTCATTGTTTATATTCAAGTATTTTTTGATTCATTAAATTAAGAGGATATTTGTTTATTGAACATTCTACCTTATGTTTTCCTTCTTCATTCTTCCACTTATCAGCATATAATCTTGTTTTATGTTGAGCAACTTTTGTGCCTTCGATGAGTAGGATGTTTGTGACTCCATTACCCATTGTTGTAGCCTACTAATCTGTAGTTTGTTGCCCTCTCCCTTTCTTTCTCCATCTTGTTGATCCACCTATTCAAAACCAAAATTATATTTTACATTCTGATGGCTTCTGAGCTTACACTTTAGCAGTCAAAGTGTGACTTTCAATGCTAACATTTTCGGCGGCATTGTCAGGGAAAAATTTGAGCAGATTAAAAAACTCCCTAGGAAGAACAACACTGCACAACTCCAGATTTATATGGTGACTAAAGTTGGACACCTTCAAGACTGCACATTCACCATGGTGACTCCATTGTTCAAAATCTTTTGGTGACTCCACTAGAATGAGACAAATTAAATGGATATGAAGGCTATCCTGGCCAAGACATTTGCCCCACTCAATTTCTTAGCCATAGATGGTTATCCACATCATGTGCCTCAAATTGATGAATGGAAAGATCTGTTGCCTAGATTTTATGAAGGTGAGAATGACAACCCTGTTGAGCATGTTCATGAATTGCATGCTTTGATGCAGCAGCTTGACATCCATCATGAAGATATATTGATGAAATGTTCATGTATTCATTGGAAGGATATGTGAGGAAATGGTATAGAACACTCCCTGCTTCTAGTATTTCCTCTATGAAGGACTTTCATGATGTTTTTTATTCTCATTGCAATCTAATTTATCCAGCAGAAAGACTTTTTGAGAATTGTTGTGAGGGGTATGCATCATATTTTCAGAATTCACCAAGTGATTCCTATAGTAGTGATGATGAAGGGGATGATTACAGAGAATAGTACTTAGATGATGAGTTTCATAATGATTTTCCTAAATTTCAAGAAAAAATGCATCATTCATGTCAAAATCTAGATCCCCAAGAGAAAGATCAATATGGACAATCCATCATTTCCTTTTCTCTTTCTTTTCTCGATTATTTAAGTCAAGAGGTCATCTTAGGTTCAGAGTTATTTCATCATGAGGATAGTGTTACAGCTTTTCATGACCGAATTCATAGCTTACCAGTTGTTTTTGTAATCCCTCCTATTGTTAATGAACCAGTGTGCCATGATTTGTCAAGTTTTGATGACTATGAGGATGTTTTCCCTGAACAACTAGCTGTCCCAGCTATTGTACTAATCCCCTCAGCCATTAATAGACAAATGGTCATTGATTCACCTTTGTATGATGATTATGAATATGATTTCCATGAACAGTCTGTTGAAGACCTTATATCAGAGAAGTACGCTTACCATCAAAGAAACAATAGCTTGTTTCAACCCTCATGTCATATTTTTGTTGCTAAAAAAGAAGAAAAATATGATAATCTAAGTTTAGAAGGTGAAAAAATGAGAAATTGGGACCATAAGCCAAGATATGATGAATATCTGTCACAATCATAAGATAAGACATAAGAATGTAGTTTCCCAAACACTTCTAATTGTGATGAACTGCCTTATAAACCCCCTATTCCTCTTGAAGACAGAAGCTCAGTTTCATCAAGCAGCCAAGATAAAATGCCATGTGAGAAGATGAGAGAGGTTGAAATTAAAGAAAGACAAGCATCACTAATCCTTTTTTCTAATACACCTTATGACCAGGGGTGGACCAAGGACATATGCATTGAGAATGAATCAGAAAATCAACAAGCAATGCAACAACCAAGCATAGTGGAGGAAGGACCTAATGCAATACTTTTCCTTTTTACACAAAGCAATGTCATAGGGGAAAGTATTGATGATGTTTTATAGGATCCATTGGCATCATGTCTGCAAGCAGCAAGTGATCCTAGGCTCACTGATTTCTTCAATGGAACATGAATTGCCAAATGTTTCTTTGATGTGCCTTCAAGTAGGATTTATCTCCAGTTCTTAAGGAAGAACATTTCAAAGATTCAAACAATTGAAAAAATGATGAAATGGCTTCATTGGTTGTTTCATGTAACTTGAATGCTTCATTTTCCCAATAATTAGAGTAGGTGTGTGCAATAATCTTGTTGGACAAACATCGTTTTCATCATTTTTGTAAGTTTCAGTTTTCATTTGCATTTAGTTTTAGTTGAAGGTCACAGATCAAAGAAGATTGCAGAGGTTAAAGGTTGGGGGAATCCCTAGGATAAGGCACTGAAACTACAAGAGTTCTTATATCCTCACAGGGATGACATTATCCCCCATGGATCCTATGTTAGCACAAGAATTTGCAGCCAGAAGAGGCTTGCCTCTCCATAAGAAACTAAATAACCTCTAATAGGTTAAACAGAGGCTTTCATCTATTAGCTCAAATTTCTTGATTAGTCTCATCATATGGAAAAGAATATATATTATGTAGCACCATGGCACTGTGGAATTGTCTATATAGCATGGTCTTCCATTTTACTACCTAAAATGTTACCAAATCTGTTAAGCAGTGTAATGATGGAACTATGAATTCCATAGGTTGTTACCAAATCTGTTAAGCAGTGTAATGATGGAACTATGAATTCCATAGGTTGTTACCAAATCCATTTTCATGTCAGATGCTACCAAATATGTCAATGTTGAAGTGATGTAGCTGTGAATTATGATGGCGCTACCAATTTCATGTAGACACATAGGCAAGCGCTACCGAATTTCCTGTAGCGATCACGGTTTTGATATTCACCTCGTTGGGAGGTTTCCACTTGTCAAGGAGGATTCGAATGGATTCTCAAGCATAAGTTAGATGTCAAGGGACACCTGCACCTAGGATTTAGCTCCATCAAAGGCCTCATGCAATGAGGTGGAAACAATTTGTTAATGACTTCCAATAAATTCCTGAAAATTAGCAATTTGTTGGATTTTTCTCTCTTTGATTGTTGCCACCTATCTCCAAGGCTTAGAGTCCAATGGAGGAGATGAGATTCGACCTCCTAAGTTTATTTGGATGTTATTTTCTATTTAAGGAAGGAGATATCTCTTGGAGAGGGGGATTCATGAGCCAAGAGGGGCTAGAGAGAGTAGGAGCAGGAAGTTTTCCTGTGTGTGTTCATTTGTAAGCCAGTGGGCATTTTATGATTGTAAGCATTACTTCTATTGGAGACTCATGAGAGCTGTGATTTCAAATTGTAACCCTTTTGTTTATATTTCTTCTTATTTGAATATATTGCAGATTTGAGGATCAAAGGTTGTCAATGATTTATGGATCCCTAAGCAGCAAAGGATCTACTGTATTTTCCCATCAGTCATTGTTTATATTCAATTATTTGTTGATTCATTAAATTGAGAGAAGATTTGTTTAGTGAACATTCTACCTTATGTTTTCCTTCTTCATTCTTGCACTTATCAGCATATAATCTTGTTTTTCGTTGAGCATCTTTTGTGCCTTCGATGAATAGGATGTTTGTGACTCCATTGCCCATTGGTGTAGCCTACTAATCTGTAGTTTGTTTCCCTCTCCCTTTCTTTCTCCATCTTATGAGTGAGATTTTTGTGGGTGGGATTTTCGGTTTTGATCGGAAAAGCCACAGTGTAGTCAATAGATTGTCGACGTTTCGGATCCAGATCAAGATCCATCTTCAGGACAAAGAGCCTGGGTTTTAAGAGAAAGAGAAGAGTTGGTATAAATACTAGAAGTGGGGAAGTTTCTTAGTGTCGGCTAAGTAGAATTATTTAATAAATTTAATTATTTTGTAAGATATTACTAGGGTTTATTAAAAAAAAAAAAATTGTTTATTTAAAGGTTATGATAGTTAATTAATAATTTTAGGGTTTCTTATTTAATTATTTAATGTTCTAGGGTTTAGTTTATAAGTAAATTAAATTTTTAATTTTAGGGTTAGGTTAATATAATAAGAGATTAAGGTGTGCTTGTTTTGGGTTTAATATTAGGGTTTCTTTTGTTATAAGGTAAATAATGGGTTCTAATTAGTTTAAAGTTGTGTACTAGAGTCTTTAATAGGAATAATAGGTTCTAGGGTTAGGTTGTCGGTAACAAGTAATTTAAAAGATTAGGGTTTCTTATTTATGATTAATTATTTAATGTTCTAGGGTTTAGTTTATAGGTAAATTAAATTTTTAATTTTAGGGTTAGGTTAATATAATAAGAGGTTAAGTTGTGCTTGTTTTGGGTTTAATATTAGGGTTTATTTTGTTATAAGGTAAATAATGGGTTCTAATTAGTTTAATGTTGTGTACTAAAGTCTTTATTAGGGATAATAGGTTCTAGGATTTCTCCATCTTGTTGATCCACCTATTCAAAACCAAAATTATCTTTTACATTATGATGGGTGTTGAGCTTACACTTTAGCAGTCAAAGTGTGACTTTCAGTGCTAACACAACCTACAACTCAACCATTGTAACCTCCTCTTCTTCCTCTCACAGTCTCGTCTCTCAGAATACAATAATCACACACATACACAGCCGCAATACAATTCCCTCATAAAAGAGGGTTGCCTTCTAGGGTAAAAATACCTAAAATAAATCCTATCGTCATATCTATGAACTTATAATGAATGGTCCAGATTGACTACGAAATTACAATATTTTACACGACACTTTTTCTCAATATTTCGCTTCGGGGGGGGTTTCCCTGAATCCCCCACCAGGGGGGGCTACAAAAATTATCGTTGCCCCCCTGGAACCCCCTAGTGACAGTTGTGGGGGGACAATCCCCCCCACACTGCCCCATTAAGGAATGGGGTCCAAGCACGGCTGAAACAAACCTCTGAATTAGGAAGATAATCAGGCTCGACAACCAACATTTTTCTTAGTAATTCTCAATAATAACAAAACCCAAAAACCCCACAATAACAGTAGAACCAATGAAAAACCTGGAACATAAAATTAGGACATAACCCCAACCCATTACATAACTCCATTATTTATAAATTTTCTGCAGGGCTTATTGGCTTCTTGATTCCACTATTACGCTTTCTTAATTCCTCGTCCTTCTGGCATGTGCTTGAACGTTCTTGATCTTTTTGCTACTTTTCCCAGCTAACTCATCATTATTTTTCCTTACTGGTGTAGTGGAAGTTATATTTCCACCACTTTGATCCACTACGGGTGTGCTACATTGTTTCACAAAACCTTTATACATTTGCAAAACTTGGCGGTCTTCAAAACGAAGGGCCTAACACTTTAGAAAGCTTAAGGGAACTCTAATTTTCACACTATATGGTGGTTGGATGCTATTATTGGAATCCAAACTCTGAAAGGATCTGTAAAGCCACAAGGATTCTTAACTCACATTAATCATTGTTCAGTATTATGTTTCTATTGAATAAAGTGTAAGTGGCTTGTTGCTTCTTACAAACCCAAGTAATAGGTCTAGAACGAAAATTGAAAACATAACCTGCATTAGAGTTCTCATCATCAAGGTTGTTGGCCCAATTGAAATCAGTGAAACCAACCAACCAGGGAGTCCCCCTTGAACTATAATATATCCCAAATTGAATTGTACCCTGAATATTTCGAAGTATAATTTTTTCTACTTTCCAATGGATCTAATGGGGTGTTTGCAAATACTAAGAAACAAGAACAATAGCAAACGAATATTAGGATGGGTGTGAATCAAATATAAGAAGCTACCATCTAACTAACCATACAAAGTGACATCTACTTTAGGCGTAGTATAGGTGGCAACAAATTTGACTCTCGACTGGAAGGGAGATGGGGTTGGTTTGCAACCTTTCATGTGAAAGCATAAAAAATGGTCACACACATACTTAAATTGGGAAAGGGAAATTCATTCCTTGGTTTGCAATACTTTGAGGCTAAGGAAATAATGCAAAGAACCTAAGTCTATCATTTCAAATTTCTTCTTAACACTAGATTTCACATGGTTTAAAATTTTAGGCTCAATACCAATAAAGATAAGGTCATTTACATAAGGAACAAGTATTATGATAAGGTTTCATACTTTCTTGGTATAGACATTGGGGTCGAAATGACATCTAGAAAATCTAGTGTAAAGAAGAAAGTTATCCATTTTAGCATACCAAGCTTGAGGAGATTGCTTAAGACCATATAGATATTTCTTAAGGTAACAAACAAGGCTATAGTCATTCTGAAGATAGCCAGGAGGTTGTTCCACGTAAATTTATTCTTGTAAATCCCCATACAATAAGGAATACTTGACATCCATCTAATGGAAATTCCATCTATGTGTGGTATCAAAGGATAGAACAAGGTGCACATAATTCATTTTATCTATAGGAGAAAAGGTTTCATTATAGTCAATTCCTTCAACTTGAGAAAATCCTTCAGCAACTAACCGAGCCTTATGTCTTTAAACACTTCCATCTGATATATACTTACTTATATACACCCATTTTCATCTAACAAGTTGTCTTCTTTCCAGAAGAGGTACAAGATCCCAAGTATTGTTCAGCGTTAAGGAACAATAATTTTCATTCATTGTTATGTCCCAATCTTGATAGCTACAAGCTTATGAAAATGTTTCTTGATCATGAGTCTTTGAAATTTGAGCCAAAAGAGAGGAACCTCACTGTTATTATGAATGTGTACAATGATTATCTATAGCATCATTAAAAATATCATAAACTGCTTATCATGTTGCATGGACTCATTCGAGAAGTTGTGGTGCTAGTGTAGGTTTATGTTCAATGGACTCAACTTGAGGAAGGTGAGCAACGAAGGTGGATTTTTCCCTCATTGTCATCATCTAAAGAAGAAACTAGAATAGGATCGCTAACAAAAAGTTTGGGAAGAAAAGATGCCAAAGATGCTTCGCAAACCAAAGATGGATCAAACACCAAATTAGGTTCATGGGCAGAGATATTTTCATTAAACTTAACATCTCTCTTAACAATAATTTCATTGGAATGAGGTTGAATAAGTATAGAAACTTTTACATCTTCAAAATATCCAACAAAAATACATGTCTCACTTTTACCCTATAATTCTTTCCTTTTCTCATTAGGAACATGAGCCCGAGCTTCACTACCAAACATACAAAAATGTCTTACATCTAGTTTAATTTTACTCCAAGCCTATTCCATTGTTATATTTTTTAAAACCTTTGTGGGAGTGTGATTTACTATGTAATTGGCACAATTAATGGCTTTCACCCAATAATGAAAACTTAATCCCTTAGATTGGATCATACAACTTTTTGTTTCCTTTAATGTGTGATTTGTTTCTCTCAACAACACTATTTTGTTGTGGTGTATAGAGAATATCATGTTGCATCTGAATTCCCTACGCAATGCAATAAGTTGTAAATTTTTTATTAACATATTCACCTCCATTATTTGTTCT
>ML789225.1:540212-558869 GCA_009831015.1 Picea engelmannii | reverse complement strand
CTCAGGGTGCATTGCTACAACACCACTCATCACATGTCCATTAGGATGAGTCCATTTAGGGAATTGTATGGCTATGATGCCCCATCATTTGTGGATTTGGATTTTGGGGAGAGTAGATACCCCAAGGCCAAATATTGGTTGCAGGAGAGCCAGGACATCTTAAGAGTCCAGAAGGATAATTTCCAAGTCACTCAGAATCAGGAGAAGATGTATGCAGATAGGCGTAGGGTGGAGCGTAACTTGGAGGATGGGGACTTATTATTTCTCAGGTTGTAACCTTACAAACAATCTTCACTGAAGAAGAATGGCATAGAGAATCTTAAGCCTCGCTTCTATGGACTCTACAAAGTGATCACGAGAGTCAAAGAGGTAGCATATGAGTTGGAGTTGCCAGAGGGTAGCAGGATCAACAATACCTTTCATGTATCTTTCCTCAAGAAGGCATTGGGACAACAGATCACCACTTCGGTAGATCCTCATCCACTAGATGAGGAGGGACAATTGGTTCTTAATCCCGAGAGGATTGTTGATGTCAGAGATAATAAGATGAGGATCAAATTCATTTGAGAGTACCTAGTCATATGGAGAGGTTTCCCCATAGAGGATTCTACAGGGGAAGGAGAACAGGTCTTACAACACCCCGATTTGGAGTTGCTTGAGGAAAAGAAATCCCAAGAAGGGAGGACTTTAATGTCCCCTTTCAATTGATCATGACGAAGGATGACTTAGTAGCCTATACGACTCTCATAGGCTATAGTCAACAGAAAAAGGGAGTCACGAGGATTTATTTAGTATCACTGGGTTAAAATATGACAAAATCCTAAAGTGACACTAAATAAAATTAAATAATTAATTTATTAAACATTAAAAAGTTATTTTTAATGTTTAATTGAATATTGGAGGGAAAATAAGGTAAGGGTTTGATTTGTTCACAAAGGGAAAGATCTAGAGGACTCGAATGAAGAATAAAAGGAGGTATAGCCCCTCATTTCATTATTACGATTTGATCTCTCATTTGTATTGGTCTTAGCACCAAGGTTTCCATTGGGGCTTTGACAAAACCCTTCCACACTTCAGTTTGGTTTCGGTGGTGAAATACCCACCCTAGCTAGACATAAGGGGGAACCCATATGAGGTTTCCATCAGAGCTTCATTATTGTTCATCTTCAGTTTGGAGTTTAAGTTTGTATGCATCTTATGGGAGCAACGATTTATATAGGATAATTTTGGAGCTGTATTGAAGCATCAATTTATCATTGTGACAAGTTCGTGGGCATCTAGGGTACTTGTGAAGGTTTATTGGGAGATTGTGGCCCTAGGAGAGGTATCCTAGAGAGGAAAATCTCATTCTAAGAAAACTCGTGGAAGTTCATGGGGGTTTTAGAGCTGGTTGTAAGGCTCATAGAGCAGGACGAGGAGATCAAAGGTGGCAGCGAGTCAACTTGTGCATGGCTATGAGGTCCCTATATCATATCGAGGGGATATTATAGTTGATTGAAGACTTGAGTGGAAGTGTGGAGGTTTGGATTGGGTTGAAAGGCCTTTCTTGTGGAGTCACCATACTTAGAAGGTGGGTTGAGATCCCGTTGATGGGATTTTATGACACACCATCAACTGGAAGGGAATAGTCTGGTCCAAGGTTGTCTAAATAACCCAAGCCATTTGGAATAACTACCCCTGACGGGTTTAATGACTCGGTTAGCCGATAAAGGGATGTAATCTAAACTATGAAAATAAAATAACTAAATATGCATTAATGAAGATCTACTATATACATTCACTATTCTCACTTTTATATACAACATATACAAATAAACAAGTGCAAGATTTATGAGAAACCTTATAAACTAAGGTTGTACAAGAGAACTGAATCTCAGGAAAAATTAAACAGATCTAGAACATACTACTAATCTAATTTTAACCTTGAAACTAAAAAAAGAAAATAAATGAATGTAAATAATAATGTTTTAACTTAAATAAACAAAGTATTTAAGCTTAAATGTCAATTTACATTCACAAAACATAAATCAAAACAAATAGAAAATCATTAACCTATGACTGGCTAGTATTTAAAGAGAACTTTTGGTTATGCCTTCCTGTATAATGTTGCTCCAACAACCTATCTATTAAGATAAATCTATAGCAGAAGGTTGTATAATTCTAATATTGTGACAGTGTCAGGATATAAATCACTTTCACTAACAATTTAAATCTTATTTAAAATGCATAAATAACAACTTTCAAATCATGATCCTCAGTGAAGATATAATAAATTAATCGACAATAATAAAAATCTCAATTGAACAATTATATCTTTACAAATATGAATTACATGAATAAACTAAATATAATACAAGATTTGTATCAAAATAATATAATTACCAAGATCAAGATAATTGGGATAATATACTCTTAAAGATTGAAAAAAATAATACGTAGATGATAACAATTAACCATAGATGGTAACTAATTTAAATCAATGCATAATCAATTACACAAAGAATATGAACCAGAGTCAAAGATATTATAATGAAAAAAAAAAAAACATATTACTCATAGGACAAAAGCCATTAAGCAATCTGGAATTTCATATTCTTCTTCGAAAATACTGGTCCATTCTCCCAAAAATTCCAACCATTTGTTACTCCTTTTGAAAAGAAATAGTTTACAAAATAAATAATATACACAAAAGAAAGGATAAAAATCCTCATCTGAATTTCTTAGGTTCCCTTGGGCTCTGAAATTTCTCATATATTTATGCAATGAATGAATAGTCTGGTCGTCACTAACAATTTCCGCCACCTGAAATTTTCCTTGTAAAGAAACAAAATATCTCTCAAATCCCGCGTTTGTTTGGGAAAAATACGTCGAGTAAGATAAATGGGTCCATTATGCAAATGGGTTTTCATCCATTTCTTGAGATTCCTCACGATTTGGCTATAATCAGTCCCGCAAAATCGTTTGTATGTTCTTGAACACATTTCAAAATTTTATTTGTTGTTGCTCATAAATTATTTGCAGCAATCCAATGTTATTTTTGGATCAATTATCTTTAACGTATTTATATAATAAAATCAATCCATGATCAGATCCGTACCAAATATCTGATAATAGAAACATGTGCAACAAAAATAAACCAATTTAATAACCTAAATATAAAAATTATGAAGAAAACAAAATCTAGAACAATAAAATTAAAATGAATTTAAACTAAAAGCTAACTATAAGTTGTAAACAAATATTGTTTATATTTTCCTTTCAAATATGATCTTAAAATTCTAGAATCTTCAAGTTGATGGAGAGGAGAAAAATATTAATTTTGGGTTTCCACAAAATCAAACAAATGATAGATAATTATTTTTTTATTTTTATTTTTATTTTGAAATGAGATGCAAAATGACAAAATAATTTAATTAATTAAACCCACCAAATGATTTTGTGAAAATGAGAAACCAACCAAGATATTATTTGATGAAGTATTGAACCCATTATTTAGAATAATCAAACTTGTTAATGAGCAAAAGACGAAAACATAATCATAATTTAACCGAAAGTAAGCAATTGATAAAAAATAATGTTTTCATTTATATTAAGATTTTTATGCTCGTCTCTTGTTCATTCAAATTTGATCAAATGTGAACAAATGTCATAGAAAAGATGTGTCGCATTAAACTTTCTTCCTGTAAAATCATTTTTATTTATCCATGTCTTCAACCAAGCCATTATAAATTCAATAAGGTAGAGGTAATAACAAACTCCCAAATTCTGAAGCTCGTCCATCAACATCAAAACTCTATAGAAAGAAAAATGAAATGATATTTGGATTTCATGAAATTCAAACCAAAGAAAAGAAAAGAATATAAACTCAAACCTACCTTGAAACAAAGAAAACCAATACCAATCCAATCAAGTCAAATAGAAGCAAAAGAAGAATCTAAGTCAAATTTAGAGGGACACTAGATTTTGATTAAAGAAAAAGAAGGGGGTTGGTGCGGGCAGCCAAAAAATGACGACTCACTGGGAAAAGAAATTATCTCTGCATTGATTCAGAACATATCATTATGAGGAATTATAGTAAGAGGTACCAAGCTGTCAGATCTTCAAATTTCCTTAAGAAAATCCCTTGTTTGGTTGATATAGTATTGATATTAGCTCTACAGACATATATAGATTGATGTTACTATAGTTCATGAATTGAGAGGAAATATCTTATGTATTAAAATCTGAACTATTATTTCACCAATGGGTCATGAAAGTTTTAAGAAAAGGACTTCAATACCACAGGTAGGGCCACTTCTGCCAGCAGGAATTAATAACCTCGACATGGTTTCCTTTTAACCTATCTGATCACCTTGATCCCATCTAACAGTTTAAGCACATGTATGGATCATTCCTAGAATTATTAAGTTTTATTCTTATAACATTTTGGTGACTAACTGAAAGTCATTGCTTTGGCTTGGTGACCAGTTAGTAAGCAACGCCATCCACAGAAGTCCATGGAGGTGAGAAAGTCGGCTCATGATGAGACCTCTTGTCCTTCAGTTGAGAAGATTGAAGGCCACTACCCTGGATTGGTGACCATAAATGGTAATGCCACTTCTGTAAACTTCCTATGGTCATGATGGATCGACTCATGATGAGACCTTCCAACTCTCAATTAGAAACTTTATGCTTCATTATTTCAAGCTCACAGGTGATCCAATCATGGAATTTGATTTTATTCTTTGAATAAGAGATTATATAGAAGATGGGGAAGCAAAAACAGAATGTCCCTTAAGGAATAGGATGGTGTAAAAAGTCTTATAATAGCCATGATAACCATAGATCACTCCAACTTTCATAGACAATTCCTTACAAGAATGTTGAAGGGAAAGAAGAATGGTAACAATAAAAATAAATTGTCTAATAGAGTTGAGATAAATCTTATTTCAAGACCAGATTTGGATTATCTCAGGTTATTTAGAGACCAACAGTTGGTATAAGCTTTTGAATAATATTTCCATATGGTGATAAGTTTCAAACAACAGAGTTATTGAAACATAAAGTTAGACAAACAATAAATAAAAGACTCACTCAAAAATAGAAAAGAAAGAGCATTCAACAAACCAAATCAGATTTAATTGAAAGAAATCAAAATCAACAAAAAAATAAAATAATACGACTAATTTATAAAGCCAAAACCCAAGCTTCAATCAAACCAACATCTCAACAAGAATCAAAAGGAAGAACTAAGTTGTTTAAAATATTTTCATTCCAAAGGATAATGATCCACGAGACGTTAATTTATTCATTCTTATTATCCAAAAGAAACACAACTGATAAAATAAATTGATAGAAAACATAAAAATCCCCACTTAAAACAAGTGCAGTTAGGTGTAGAGGCAAGTCACACCAAATAACTTCTCATGTCAAATTGTATCTTGAAAGTGAAAACATTTTACCTCTTTACTCTCTCTTTTAAAACATTCAGGTTTTAACAATGATAATGTATTTCAAAACATAATTGTTTAAGGAAGATAGAGGAATTTAAAGACAATTCCCCTGACTGTGGTCAGATGACAACTTACTTTGTGCCTTAGATACTCGCATCTCCATAACTGCATTATTCAAAAATAAAATATCAAAAACAACAAAAATAAATCTACTCCTAACCTACTCTAGATTACTTAACAAATCAAAATACTAAGTGTAGTCGTATTTCCAGTGCAACCATCAGAGTAACTCCAATCTTGTAATAAAAACAAAATCGATATCAGTAACAAGAATGGGAGTGTATTGGAATATGAAAAGAATACATCATACTTAACTTTATAATAATCATTTAGAAACAAAGCAAGCATGACCTTACCATTCCCTTGAACACTTTTTATGTATGAATCCTCCAACCAATCTGCAATTTTGTTGCGATATGGATCACTAAAGCATGGAAGAATGCAACTGAGTTCAGAAAACTTGCCAAAATGATGAGGACCTAACATAACCATCGGCCAAGACCAAAGTGCCCCATCATCCTGACATTTTTCTGTTTGTCTATGGATTTCTTTGTGTGGAGGATACAAAAACAATGTGCTAAGTTTACCTCCTTGATCTTTATTCACAAATAAGGTGAAAACAACCTTACCATTCTATGGAAACTTTTCATGATATGGACATTCCATCCAATCTGCAATCCTATCATAATATGTGTAATTACCAAAATAGGATTGTTTGAAAGGATTCATAGATGAAAAAGATTTATGATGAAAATAAGGTACTATATTGGTATGGAAAGAATCTTGTAAAAGGATCCTAATGTTATTGGTAGGATTAAAATAACAACAACTTATCATTATTTTAACTGAAGAAGAAGTGTCTCATTTTCTTGAAACTTCTCATTGAACTCAAATGCTTCGACATTAACTACTTGAGATGAACTAAATGGAAAAAACAACATCTTTGAATAATCATCACCGATATTGGTGTTTGGTTGATTGTAATTTTCAATCTCAAATAATTTATTATGGAAAAATTCAGATTCTTCTTTAAGCACAAATTTTGATGAATCAATGGAAGACACAATTCGAGACCCTTTCAAATCATTCCTTAATTCCCCCATAGATAACTAATTAGAATAAGAAGTAATATGATCATGAGTGGAAATGTTCTCCTCTTTATCTTCTATGTGAAAATCACCATTAATTTGTACTTGATTATATAGTGCAGGATTCATTCCAAAGTGATATGGAACACATTATTGCATAACATGGTGATAAAAAATATCAGGGTACAAGGAATAATATGTAGAAGAATTGAGAAGACTAAATGCATCTCTTGAAATGATAGGTATATGTGTTTCAAATTGTTGTTTTGTTCCCTCTCCTTGAATAAACAGATCATTTCTCATCATATGCTCTTTTAAAGAACACAAGATATTTTCCAAGACCAAATCATGTTCATCATAAAAGGGTGAATTTGAGAGAAAATTACCAGAATTAGATGATTCATTACTAGTTTGACCAATGCTATCATCTCCCACTAATTAATCTTGAACCTGTTCACATGGGTTAGGGGAAGTTTTATTGACGACAATATTACCAAATTCACATTCCATATCTTTTACTTCAGAAACAATTGTAATATCTTGGAGAGTTTGACCACGGTCTCCTTTTGAATTCAATGATCCTTCCTCAACAAAAAAAGACATTGTTGGCAAAGAAATATTAGAAGCGAAAATTATATCTTGTAAAATGTCATGTTGCTCATGATCTACCAAAATGAAGGAAGTTGACACAAAATGTGGTTCTTTAATGACTTCAAAATCATCATGAACTTGATGTAAAATTAAAATATACTTTAATATTGAACGAAATATGGAACAAACGAGGAAACCCTAGCCTGGTGCCCATGCGCGCCTCAGCTTGATCGATCCAGAACACACCACAGCTCTACAACCAACCAGCCCTGCGCGAACCACTATCGGCTCTGGTCTGTAGCCATGAGTACCGAGGAGGGGGGGAAACCCCCCTCATATAGTAACATAACCGCTAATGATAGATCGGGCATGAGAACGAAGCGACCTGCGTTCGAGCCGCCGCAGCAAATACGGGACGAGCTCCTTGCCAAAGAACAGGGTTTTCGAAAGGAAATGGAAACGAAAGCCAACACGTCCCGTCCCAAAGCGCCCCGAGGATGGGAGCCTGGCAAATGCATCCCACAAATGGAAAAGGCACCCAGGTACCTCATAAGCTCAACCAGGGTCGGTGAGCACACTCAGTTCATGCAAGAACATGCCCTCATTGGTAAGTTTCTGGGACTTTGGCCATCAGAAAGGGACCTAAACAAATGGATCAAACATTGGTGGAATCCCAGAGGTGACTATGAGGTTCAGCTCAGCTCGAAAGGCTTCTTCACAATCATACTATATAACCTAGAAGACAAAGATCGCATCTTTGAGAATGGCCCCTACTTTTACAACTCAACAGGTATATTCCTAAGGTTCTAGACAGAGCTCTTCAGCCCAGATAAGGAAGACTTCACAATGGCACCTGTTTGGATCCACCTCTACTCCCTCCCGCAGGAGTTCTAGTTGGAAGAGATTCTCATGGGAATAGGAAACACAATAGGTCAATATGTCAAAGCCTCAGAAGCCACAAAGCAGCGAAAATACACCTCATATGCCCGAATATGTGTGTACATGAACATAGCTCAAGCCTTACCAGGGGCGGTAATACTGGAGTATCAGGATGAGGACTGGTCACAAACCCTCGATTATGAAAACATCCCGTTTAGATGTAGAAGATGCCATGAGCATGACCACCTGTTCCGGGACTGCCCGCTCAATCAACAAGCTCCCAAAGCTGATCAGAATATGCAGAAAGATGGCTTCACAACGATTCAAACAAGGAAGAAGAACCCCCCTCGAAAGAAAACAGCTGGCCCCAAACCTGGAATCTCGACCAAGAATGCCTATGATATACTGAGCCAGCTCCTTGAGGATGAGGAAATCCAATATCTGCACAATGGATCACAGAAAGGTAAATATTCGAGCTCCATACTCCCCCCCTCCGGCCCGAACAAAGAGATCAATGTAGAGGAAAAAGGGGATGCAGATGGAGACACACCAATGCAACTGGACGCCCAAGATCTGGCAGGCATCGACCTAGAAAAACTAGAAGAATCCCTCAACCTAAAAGACCTGCAATGCCTCCTAGAAGAACAGCTTAGAAAGGTGCACAAAGTCTTCCTTGACTCAACGGCGGGATCCACAACCCGCCTTGGTATTGCCACGAAATCAAGCTTCGGCTCTAAGAAAATCCCGCACGAAAATAAGAGAAGAGGGCGGAAACCAGTACATCAACTAATCAAAGAAGCTGGGAATCTCATGATCAACTTAGGTCAAATTCAGAAGCTCTCGGAGGGATACCTCCACCCACACCCCTCCTCCTAATGATGAAGATCATCACCTGGAACATTAGAGGTCTCAACGACAGATCCAAGCAAAGAACCCTTAGGGACTGTGTCAAGGAGGAAAGTCCAGACATTCTAATGCTACAGGAAACAAAATGTGCGGAAATGGAAGCCGAAAACATCTTCCAACGCATTTGGAAGGGTTGTAACTACATTCACACGGACTCAGGGGGAGCCTCAGGGGGCCTAGCCATACTGTGGAACCCAAACCACACTATCCTTAGTGGGCCCTTCTCCACCACAGGAACCCTGTCAGCCCACTTTGAAGTAATAGGCTCGAATCAGGAGGGGACCATCACCAATGTCTACGGCCCTCAAGGACAACAGGAAAAAATCAAGTTCATGGAAAAGCTGACCCAAGTTAAAGCCTTGGTCAACACACCTAACTGGATCCTGGGAGGGGACTTCAACATGATCATGTCACTAGAGGAGAAAGCTGGTGGGAGAAAAAGACTTGAGCAAGACAACGGTAAGTTCAAAACCCTCCCTGAACAGTTAAATTTAGTAGATATAGAAAATAGCAATGGAACTTTCACATGGTCTAACCGCAGATCAGGGAGTCAGCATGTTGCATGCCGACTTGACCGCTTTCTCGTTGCGGAAGAACTGATAGAAAGATATCTATGCATGAAAAGTCTGATCCTCCCCAAAGAAGGCTCTGATCATTGGCCAATCGCCCTTCAGATTGCGATAGAGACCACTCCCAATTTTAAACCTTTCCGGTTCGAGAAATTCTGGCTCACACACCCAGATTTTCAGCAGCTGGCGAAAACTTGGTGGAACCAAGCTGAGGCAGACCACGGCACCAAGATGTACAAATTTCAACAACGGCTCAAAAACTTCAAGCAAATGCTCAAATATTGGAACATAAACACTTTCGGCGACATATTTCAGGGCATTAAGGACGCAGAGAACAGACTAGTCGAGATACAAAAAATCTTCATAATAGGGGCTCGAATTATTGAGCTCATGAAGGAAGAGGAGAAAATACAAATGCACTTGGAGCAGAGAAGACAACAAGAAGAAATCCCCTGGAGGCAAAAATCCAGGGTGCAGTGGCTCAAGGAAGGGGAAAAGAATACAAAATTCTTCCATAGAACAATGATACACCAGAGACACATCAATAGAATAACACATCTAGAAGATGAGCAGGGCAATCTGATAAGAGAACGTGCCCACATCGAAGAAGAGCTCAATAGACACTATCAGAACCTCCTAACGGAAAGCAAGGAGGATAGAAACGAAGCCATCACCCGAGTTACCAGTCACATCCCTTCACTCATCACCCCTGAACAGAATGCTTCTCTAATAAGGCCAATCACCCAAGAGGAGGTCGATCAAGCAGTAAAGGACATGTCCTCAGGAAAATCCCCAGGCCCCGATGGCTTCACTATAGACTTCTTCCACCACTATTGGGATATTATAAGAAAGGACGTCTGGGAGGTTGTCGAGGAATCGCGAACATCGGGTCAAGTTCTTCAGGCCTTTAACGCCACCTTCCTCACTCTCATCCCAAAGGAAGAGAGAGTCACAAACCCCAGGCATTTCAGACCCATAGCCCTATGTAACGTAATCTACAAGATCATAACCAAGGTAATTGCAAATCGACTCAAGCCAACACTGCCCTTTGTCATCTCCAAAGAACAAGCTGGCTATGTTGAAGGAAGGCATATTATGGACAACGTCATACTAGCACATGAGGTAATCATCTCTCTCAAATCAACAAAAATCCTAGGTATGCTAATCAAACTTGATCTCTCAAAAGCTTTCGACAAGGCCAGTTGGCAATATCTAAGAGCCATCCTAAACTCCTTTGGCTTTGATCAATATTGGGTAAACTGGATTATGAATCTCACCTCCTCGACTTTCTTCTCAATCCTAGTCAATGGAGTCCCCTCCCGGCCCTTCTCAGCCTCCAGAGGCATTCGGCAAGGGGATCCACTATCACCCTTCCTTTTTGTTCTAATGGCGGAAGGCCTGGGTCGCTATATCAAATCAGCGGTTCTGGAAGGCAGCCTCAAAGGCCTACCCCTGCATAACATCAGGCCATCCCCCTCTCATAGCCAATTCGTTGATGACACCCTCCTCATGAACTCCCCCACTACACGTGAATCCCAAAATCTCAACTCCATCCTGTCTGACTTCATCGAAGCCTCGGGCATGACTCTGAACCTAGACAAATCCAAGCTTTTCTTTTTCAATACTCCTGTCGCTGTCCAATTACACATTTCCAAAATCCTGGGCATCCCCAGGAGCTCCCTTCCGTCCAATTATCTGGGCATTCCTCTCACGAGAGCGTCTGCCAAGTCCATCTCCTGGGACAACCTCCTCCTTTCTATCTCAAACAGACTGGCCAACTGGACCTTCAAACCTTTAAACATTGCCGCCAGATTGGTCTTGCTAAAATCTTTCCTACAGACCCTACCCACCTATCTATTCACAGCCCTAACAGCTCCCAAGCAAATCATCAGAGCTATCAGAAACATACAGAGGAATTTCCTCTGGAAAGGTCTGCAGCCCAACAAGAAATGGGAACTGGTAAGATGGGACAAGGTTTGCGCACCAAAAAACATGGGAGGCCTTGGACTTCAAGACCCTGGAAAGCTCAATCAGATAATGGGTGCCAAAATATGGTGGAGATGGATGAAAACTCCAGATGCATTATGGGCACAAATATGGAAGAATAAATACGCTCCCATCATGCAGCTTGATCAACTGATCAGACATAATGTTAGAATACAGGGTTCGAACATCTGGAACACAGCTTGGCAAAACAAAGATATAGTATAGAAACACACTTTCTAGGAAATACGCAATGGAGACAGTGCAGAGTTCTGGTAGGACTCGTGGCAATAACTCAAACCTATAAATGAACTTGCAGAGCTCACACCCCTCCAGCATGCTCTCAATCAAGCCCCTTCGCCAAAGGTAAAGGACCTATGGAAACCACAGGAATTGAGACAGACTTGGAGGCAATGGAAGACCTCCAGTCAAGATCTAGGAATCCCTCCCGACATTAACTTATCAAACTGGCAATATGAAGCAGAACATAGGAAAATCCCCATTAAGGAGGGGCCAGACATCCTTAGATGGGGGTACTCTGCTTCAGGCAATTTCTCGGTAAAAGAAGCCTACTGTTTGCAAGGCAATTACCACAATCAGGAAAGGGACACCATCTGGAGCAAAATTTGGAACAAGGCGCTCTGGCCAAAGGTCTCTACCTTCCTCTGGCTAGTCATCCATAATAGAATTCTAACATGGGACAACCTCAGGAAAAGAGGATTCATTGGGCCCTCAATATGTGTCTTATGTCAATGCCAAGAAGAAACCAAGGAGCATCTCTTCAACGGATGTCACTACAGCCAAGCGGTCTGGGATCAGGGGGCTCAAATCATGCGCAGATCCAATCAAAACAGAGGCAACACCAGAGACAACATCAAAAACTGGGACACAATCACTTTTAACAACCCCATTCTGAACTACATCTGGCAACTCCTCCCAGGTTTCATTCTCTGTAAAATATGGAAGGAGCGAAACAAACGCATCTTCCACTCCAAGGACTCCACTCCGGAGCTCACCTGGGACATAGTTGCCACACTCATCAAAGAAACAATCAGAAGAAAGAGCTGGCAAGCGGGGGATAAGGTATGTAAAAGAGAAGAATTAAGCACCCTTCACAGTTGGCAACTCAATCTAAATGACTCAATGGTAGTTAGAGCTCCCAAGATTCGAACCCCCAGCTCAACCACCTGGACTCCCCCCCCTAATGGATTCATAAAAATCAATTTTGACGGAGCTTCAAAAGGCAATCCAGGACCCGTAGGCTACGGAGCGGTGATCAGAAACTCCACAGGGGAAATTCTAACTTTGACAGCAGGGTATCTAGGGGAAACCACAAACAATGTAGCAGAAATAATTGGCCTACTACAGGGCCTTCGAGTAGCTGCTACCCTATCCAACCACAAAATAATTCTGGAAGGGAACTCACAAATCATCATCCAGCTAATCACCAAGATCTTACATGGGGGCAATCCACAAAAAATATCTCCCAGTTGGCGACTTGCAGGACTGCTTGAGGACTTCAAAGGTATACTCGAGCACAACATCAACATTATCCCCTCCCATGTCAAGAGGGAGGTAAATGGCGTGGCTGACTACCTGGAAAATGAAGGAGTCCAAAGGGGAACGAAACAAATAATCCGGGACGCTAGGACCTCCGAAGCCTCAGACATATCCCAACAATGTCAACTCCTAGCCAGCAAGGATTTCCTACCCCCGGATGGGGTGCCAAGTGGAAAGAATGGGCACGTGGAGGCACAAAGGGAGAGGCCATTTATGGTGGCTCTCACCTCCAGCTACAACCATTTATGAAGGCTTTCACCTCCGTCGGCCACCGGTTATTGATGGAGCCTCTCACGCGTGAGCAAGGACCGGCCAGCCAGAGCATTAAGCTCTCGACGTTAATGGTGGAAGCCATGGTTTATGTCATTATTCGTGTAATCAGACCTCTCAGAATGCATTTGAATCTTGTTGAGCAGAGAAAGAACCGTCGCGTAGGAGGCATCCCGGTACTTTCCCTCGCTCTCACCATACCGCGGGCAAGGGTAAGACCCCGTAGAGGAGTCGGCTGGTACGCGGCGGATGCAAGAAAGAAAAGGCACAAGAGTTTTGTAAGAGCTCTGCTCTTGGCCAAAATAAAACGACGAGGTGACGCCACAGCAACAAGTTCGCCCCCTCGAACCTATGTCGAAGAAGACCTGTCCTTAGAGCTCCCACCAGAATTCTCTGAGAGCCGACTGCTTATTGTCCCGGATAATTGGGACCCTCCGGTGATCTTTGGACAAGTGGCACCAGCACCCAATTTGAACGAGACTCGCGCCCCCAGCAACGCTCCGAACGTAGAATTCGACACCTGCCCAGTTGAGGAGGAGCAACCGGAATGCACACTCGACCCGCAGATGTAGAGGAAGATGCCGGGCCACACGGAAATGGAGGTTGAAACAAAGTCGCCACCACCGCCACCGTTCCTACATCCAAAGCACCTGAACCTGATCTTTGAAGTGCGCAGCTTGGTGGAGGATCAAATTTTCAAATCCGTTCGCATTAGCCAACGCTTAGACATGCTCTACGCAGCCTACTCCAGGGCCACGCCTCGGCGCCAATGCCCCACCTGTGCTCAGCCCTATGTCATCTTGATCAATGGCGGAAAAGAAAAGGAAGGATGCGAGGACTCCGGCGAATAGGTTTTGTTGTTTCCTATGGTCTCCAACTCCTTTTCTTTTACTATTTATCAGAGCTGTATCTCTTTAGTTACTAGCTTAGTTAGCTTTAGAACAGACTTTCCTATACTGCTAAGGACGATGGACATGCACCCTGGTTTCCTTCGGGCAGGGTGGCGAAACATGAGGCTTGATTTTGCATGCTGCTGTGGACAGGCCAGTTGTCCTGGTTTCCTGTATAGGCAGGACAACTGGCACCTGTATGTCAAGTGTATTTCTTTTTTGAAGGTTTAATATAACAGGTTTCGCCCCTTTTTTACTTTAAAAAAAATAAAAATTATCATGAACTTTTAAACCATCTTGAGATTGAGTATTAGTGCTCAATTCAGATTGGTTAGAAATTAATTGATCTTGCTTGTTTGAGAGAGAAACAAGATATTGAAACCATTCATCAATAAGAGGCATTTCTTTCAAAAGGAATCTAGAACAGTCTGGGCATCATTAACAGTTTCTGCCACCTAAAATTTGCCTTGTAAAGAAAAAAAATTATCTCTCAAATCGCGCATTTGTTTAGGAAAAAACTAGATAGTAAGCTAAATGGGTTCATTTTGTAGATGGGTTTATAGTCGTTTCTTGAGATTCCTCACGGTTTGGTTGCAATCGGTCCCGCAAAATCGTCTGTCTGTTCTTGAACGCATTTCCAAATCTTATTTGTTGTTGCTCATAAATTATTTGCAGCAATCCAATGTTATTTTTGGATCAATTATCTTGAATGTATTTAGATAAGAAAATCAAACCATGATCATATTTGTACCAAATATCTAATAATAGAAACCCGTGAAACAAAAATAAACCAATTTAATAACCTGAATATAAAAATTGTGAATAAAACAAAATCTAGAACAATAAAATTAAAATGAATTTAAACTAAAAGCTAACTATAAGTTGTAAACAAATACTGTTTATATTTTCCTTTCAAATATGATCTTAAAATTCTAGAAGCTTCAAGTTTATGGAGAGGAGAAAAATATTAATCTTGGGTTTCCACAAAATCAAACAAATGATAGATAATTCTTTTTTTATTTTGATATGAGATGCAAAATGACAAAATAATTTAATTAATTAAACCCACCAAATGATTTTGTGAAAATGAGAAACCAACCAACATATTATTTGATGAAGTATTGAACCTATTATTAGAATAGTCAAACTTGTTAATGAACAAAAACCGAAAACATATTCATAATTTAACCGAAAGTAAACAATTGATAAAAAATTAATGTTTTCGTTTAAATTAAGATTTTTATGCTCGTCTCTCCTTCATTCAAATTTGATCAAATGTGAACAAATGTCATAGAAAAGATGTGTTGCAATAAGATTTCTTCCTGTAAAATCATTGTTATTAATCCATGTCTTCAACCAAGCCATTATAAATTCAATAAGGAAGAGGTAATAACAAACTCCCAAATTATGAAGCTCATCCATCAACATCAAAACTCTACATAAATCAAAACGAAATGGCATTTGAATTTTATGAAATTCAAACCAAACAAAAGAAAAGAATATAAACTCAAATCTACCTCGAAACAAAGCAAACCAATACCAATCCAATCAAATGAAAGAGAAAGAAAAGAAGAATCCAAGTAAAATTTAGAGGGACCCTAGATTTTGATTAAAGAAAAAGAAGGGGGTTGTTGTGGGCAGCCAACAGAGCCCAAGCCACATAAAAACAAAGGATTGAGGTAGGGCCAAGACCCTCATCTACTGTGCAGAGACAAGTAATAGGACCGCAAGGGTATTTTGCAAGTCGAGGGAACAAAAGGAGTTGTTGGCTCTTAGGAAATTGGATAGAAAAGGTGGTTGAATGCCATAGTAGCAGAGAAAAGGAGATTGAAGGGAAACGAGTTATTGGGAGCATCTTCCAATAGTGAGAAGCAAGCTACTGAAGGAATTATTGGCATCATTATCAGGTTTTGTTTATTATTGTGTGTTGATTAGGGTATTGTAGCTGCTACAACATCCTATAGAATAATTATTATTGTACTGGTGTTTCCATCCATAATAAAGATGCCAATATAACTTCTCCCATTTGATGTATACTTGTTTTTCCTTCCACATTTTTGATACAATAATTATTTGTTAAAAGTAGTCTATCGGGAATTGTGTGTAAGGGAATATGAATGCAAATTGTTTCACATAATTATAAATCAGAAAACACTATAAGTTCCATAATATCCTAGCACAATACTTGGGTACACTACAATGGTGTCGGAGTTGGTGATCTTTCCAACTTGTAATTTCTTGAGGCATTGATGCCAAGGAAAGCTAGAGGATGAGGGGGACAACCCATCCAAGGATAGGAGTCATCAGAAGAGGTATAAGTAGAAAGATTCATGGGGGTTCATATTGAGGATAGGACCTTACAACTGTTAGAAACCACAACCAATGGGAAACAACAAATGGTCAGATTGTGGGATCTATTAAAATAACTCATGACACAATTAACTATCGTCAACCAGACGAATCTAAACAATTCATTAAATTGGGGACACTACAGAGTTCCCTTGAATTCCCCAATAGTGTGATTCCCAGTTACATATGCCAGAAATACCCTGATAAAAAAATGGTATGCTCGATGGATTGAACGTAGTGAAAGCATATATTCCGTGGGTTGGACAGGTCCAGAGAAAGAAAGATGGAGAAAATTTGGGATAGTTGTAGGAGAATGTCAGTGAGTTGTGAGATTATCTAAGCTGTGAGTGGAAATTGAGAGATACCCTCTTTTGTGGATTCCTAGCCCTAACCTAAGGGTGACTTGCTATTGGAATATGGAACAACAAATCTATGTTTTGGTGGAACATTTGTCCCAAACAGTTAGCTGCACAATTGTTTAGAAAGATAAGTGTTTTATATGTTTTTTGTGTTGCATTATGAGTTTAATTGTTGTGCATTAACTTTGTGTATGAGAATTCTTTATCTGTTGTTGTAATGAATTTATTAGCTACATTCATGTTTATTTAGAATGATGTTAATGAATCTAATTAATGGTATCCGAAAATGGTTAAATCTGCGTGTTTTCTTGTAGTTGGTAAGCTACAAGATATGTTAGGAGGATTTTTTTTATTTTTTATGTGTATTCTGCAAGTAATGTTCCTCGTTTAAGCTGGGGGACATTAAAAATTGATATAATATTGGTTAATATTTTACATAAGAGGAACACAAGAAAATTTTAAAAATGGTCCTGCAGGTTTTAAGAGAACACAAGTTGTATGCCAAGCTAAGTAAATGTATCTTGTATCAAAAGAAGATTCATTACTTGGGTCATATTATTTCAAGAAATGGGTTAACAATTGATTCCTAGAAGACAAAGGCCATTAGAGGATGGCCAACACCAAGAAATGTTTTAGAGGTCATATCATTCATGGGTCTTGCAGGTTAATACCGAAGATTTATAAAAAAGAAAAATCAAAGATTGAAAGCCCCATTACTTTGCAAAAGAAGGGAGCGAAATTTAAATGGGCTTCTGAATGTGAAGAAATATTTCAACAACTGAAATAAATTTTGACCAGAGTGCCAATATTGAATATTGCAGACTCAGATGAATATTTTGTTGTGTGCACTGATGATTGGAAGGAAGGGATCGATGCAGTCCTCACACAAAAGGATCATGTGTTGTGCTATGAGTTAAGAAAATTGAAAGAGCATGAGAGGAATTATGTTACACATGAATAGAATTAGAAGCCACTGTTCATGTGCTAAATATGTGGAGACACTACCTCATGTGGAGAAAATTTGAGCTAAGGAAAGAACATTGCGGTCTTAAGCATTTGTTTGGTCATCCAACAATAAATTCCAGGAAGAATATGTTGTAACCCTTGATATGTTTCTGGCTAGGAAACTATGCCAAGGCATCCATGTCAAACTTAATCAAATTGGATTATGAGTTTTCTTTTACATATATCCTAAAACAAATTTTTAAGATTGAACTATTTCACCTTGAATAATAACCTCTGATGTTTAACAAATGTAATGATTAGAATTTGAAAGTCATGATTGTTGGAGAAATTTCTATTTTCGACACACTAGTTCAGTAGAAGTTAACTGACTATTTCTATTTTAGACTTTCTAATTTTAGACCATCACTATTATGCATGGATTTGTGTCTAATGGTGACCCATTTAAAAAAATCACTCTCATCTCTCACACAAGTAATCAATGATGACCCATTTCACAAATTCATTATCCTCTCTCACACACAAGTAAAGTATCTTCCACAACTCTTATGGCCACATTTCAATAGGTTTATCTTTCCATGCATTATGAATAGATTTCAATAGGGTTACTTTTAAGTCTCCCACAACTCTTATGGCCACATTTCAATAGGTTTATCTTTCCATGCATTATGAATAGATTTCAATATGGTTACTTCTAAGTCTCCCTGCATTATTTTTTCTATGGTATTTTTATTTATAAATTGTATTTAAGTTATTAA